>JACXVO010033199.1:46764-73242 GCA_015501135.1 Hapalochlaena maculosa
TTTCAAAATTAACTGAAGCAAAGTTGCATATTATCAACAGAAATATGTTAGAGGATTCAATTGGTTATGTGTAATTTGAGACCTTTGACTGCTATTTGCAAAATTAATCTTTCATTTGATATAACTTAAGCTGTTGATTAATACTAACAAAAGCCAGAATGTGTGAACTTGCAGTATTTTGGGTTTTTTTTTGTTTTTAATTAACAAGTGCTCCAATATGACCATAATTCAATGATTGAAATAAGAATTTTTAAAATGTCAAGTTTCTATACGATACTAAAATTACTATATAATATATAATACATTAGATTGCTGTTTATCCCAAAAGATTATGAACTTTTACCAGCCTTATGTTTGGTGTCTTTTGGTTTACACAAAAAATGCTAATGTCAACTATAATTGCTTTGAGGGGGGGGGGGCAACAAATGTAGCCACAATATGGTCTGTCTAAAACAGGAAACCAAATCATATTCTCAAAAGGGAAAGAATACACAGGATAACATGAGGCTGAAGAGTAGGAATGGCATCCAGATGATGGAAAAGTGAGTGGACCAACATAATTCAGGTTTAATGAAATGGAAGGGTTTTAAACCATAAACTCATCCATCTCAGTGTCAAAGGAAGTAAGAATATTAATTCTGTCATCTAACGAAAGGTAAGTAAAAAAAGATTTCAAACTTTAGCGGTGGGGGCTGGCATCCAACAGTTTGAGAACTAGTAATCCAAGGTACACTACATTCAGGAAAATGCAATGGTCATAAATGGAATGCTATTATAGGAACAATTTCCAGTGTACAACTTAACAGCATCAGTGCTAAATTCATTACCCAGTACAGGTGTCCAAACAAAGTAAACAAAAAACAAAACTTATACAAAGTAATAACTACACTAGTCAACACTAGCAAACGAAAGCATTAACCCTACAATGCAGTGATGATAAATATTGGTGTTTCTAACACTATGGTTTTGTAGAAAATCAAAACTGAAAACTTGGACAAGCTCCAAGAATTCATTACATTAAATACCATAGTATGTAAGCTATATCTGGCAATTTGTTGCACAAATTTTATATGAAATTATTTTTTAAAAAATGGTTTTGCATGCTGATAATTTAGAGGATATAGAGTTAATTAAATGTTCCATATGCTTTACAATTACATGTTCCATCCAATAAGTTTGATCCACAGTCCATGTCCAACATTGCAATCTGTGTAAGATCTTGAGTGTTTGCTACTATATCTGCAGATCAAGCCAAGCCTCTAGGAGTGAAAACTGTATGAGGGCTTATCGAATGGAGTGTACATAAAATTCAAAGGCTGTCACAAGATGACTATGGAAGGCAGCTCAGTTGTCAAACCTAAAAGCAATAGCGAGTTCACTGCCAGATTGAAGTCGATCTCTTAGTTTTGTCTGAAGAGTCAAATGAAAGAATCACCCTTCAGTTCTTGATAAGTTGCAGTTAAGTGAATTTATATGGATTTTTTCTACCTTCGATTTTTGAACATGGTTAGAAATTGGTAACATTATTAACCATTTAATTAAAAAATAGAAAACAATCAGAGCGATGTTTCAATGTAATCTGCACATGCCAGCAATCTAAAATGAGATGGAAATTTACGGAATCTGAACAGAAATGAAATTACTACAGTTGACCATTGACTGCATTGAGGTTTTCATTACTGTTTAAGTCCTAAAACCTGCTTGTTTTTCTTCAAAATATTCCTGAAGAATGATAGAGACAAGGCATGCATTTCAACAGAATACTATGTCAATGGAGATAGAATATTTTTTGCAATGCCTTGTAGCACAACTAAGTTACAGAAACAAATGAAATTTAGTTTAATTCTTTAGTATTTAAACAGGTTATATCCGGCCAAATTATTCTACTTGTTTAAACTGACCAGATCTGGTCTCTCATACCTACCTTGTAATGTCATTTTTTAAATGGATAACATTTTTTATATCAAAAGTACAAGATAAGGTGAATAGACAATACATTTGACAAATAATCTGGATGCTAAAGAGTTAAAACAGGAAACCAATGCCCAAGAATTGAACTGCTATTTTGTTAATGTGAAAACACCTAAGCAATAGCAACTTTATGTTCAGCCCATCTGGATAAGTATCAGTGACATAGCAACAAGTAAAATGCATATTCACAATGTACCCCAACGATCAATTTATCATACCATCAAATTTCATCCAAATCTATTTTACACAGGGGAAATTGCATTTCATGAAAATCCAAGTTTCTAATAGGATTGGGAAATGTATAGAAAGCACTATACACCTTTTAAAAGTTATAGAAAGTCTTTAATATTTATGGAAAGTTCCATTTTAAATAGGAATATTTCATCTGAAAGAAAGTGATTACGAAGCTCTTTAATTACACACACACACAAAGCAGTGGAAAAATACAACAACCAATAAAATATATATGGTGTAATTTGATTATTTTACAACGTATCCTATAATACAAACTTCTTAAAATAAAATTAAGTTCTTATGACATTAGATTCTTTTATTCTTTTACGTGTTTCAGTCATTTGACTGTGGCCATCCTGGAGCACCGCCTTTAGTCGAACACATCGACCCCAGAACTTATTCTTTGTAAGCCCAGTACTTATTCTATCGGTCTTTTTTGCTGAACCGCTAAGTGACGGGGACACAAACACACCAACATCGGTTGTCAAGCGATGGTGGGGGGGACAAACAGAAAGAATATATATATACATATATACGACGAGCTTCTTCCAGTTTCCGTCTACCAAATCCACTCACAAGGCTTTGGTCGGCCCAAGGCTATAGTAGAAGACACTTGCCCAAGGTGCTGTGCAGTGGGACTGAACCCGGGACTATGTGGCTGGTAGACAAACTACTTACCACACGACCACGCCTGCACCTAGCAACTTTAACATATTCATACTATTTGACGATAGCAACTTTAACATATTCATACTATTTGACTATAAAGCTGTTCTTGATTGTGCAAACTTTCGATGAAAGCATTCCAGCCTTGATCATTTTAGTCCTATCTCAGACAGTGGAATACAATCTGAAGGAAATTTGGTTACTACTCCTAGCAGATTGAACAATCAAAGCCCTCTTATTAGCTTGTACTTATTTGAAATATACTGCTATTCTGAAAGTTATTCCTTTATCTTTATACACAAAGGCATCAAATGTTACCTCGAAGGAAGGAAACTATTTCTAGCAGATCAAGAAACATCATAGAAGCTCCTTTGCAGATCCTCACTCGCTTGTGAAACCATATACTCACAATATAAGAATAGGTTTCTTAAGGTCCAAATTAGAAAATGGATTCCATTTACTATGATTAAATTTATGTCCACTGTGGCAACTTTTATGAAGCTGATGAGAGCTGGTTCCAATTGTAAAATTATAGTGAGACAAATGCTATGGAATACTGCAATCTTAAACTTAAGTTTGGCATGACTGAAGTTCACCACATAATCAATAAATTCCGGGTTTTATCTCAATGTACTATTATCATAAGCAACTGTCTTTTACTATAACCTCAAGTATATAAGTGTGAGAGAAAGCCTGTCAGATAGGCTCTAGCTTTAACTCTTTGGCATACAAGTTCATCTGTCAAATGCAATACTTGCTTACTCGTATTTTCTTGAATTAATCATGTATTGTCTCATAGCTTTTGAGATTTCAATGATGTAATTGTTTATTCAAGAATGACATTGTAGAGCAGATGGGTGATGCCAAATTCAGCTGGTTTGAGCACAAAAGTAAAATATTAGGGCTGGATATAGTCAATTTAAATGCTAAAGTGTTAATTCCCAAAGCCAGCTTTGTTGCAGTCGTACTAAATCTGGCCAATGATTATGTTATGAGGATATGAATGAAATCCTCAGTTACTTAAATGAGGAGTCCACATAACTAGGGAGCAAAAGGCTGGTTTCTCTGGCATACATATTCCTTCCTGGACAAGATGCTGATCTGTCACAGGATTACTCATTTATACCAGTTAAGTGGATTGGATCAAAGGGAACTGAAACATTCTAATAAAGAACACTAATGCGTGGTTCAGCCCAGGACTGAACCCACAATCTTGCAATCATGAGTCCAACACCCTAACCACTAAGCTAACTGCCTCCACTCTGCCACTTAATATATAAGTAGACACTGAATAACTGGATAAAGTTGTTAAAAGGAACAATTTACCATCGATGGTAAAACAGACACTCAAATGATAATTTTTATTGGTTGTAGATAATTTCTTACAATATAATATATCCATACATATTACAAGTATATGAGGGTTAGATTTCAAACAAAAAGTTTGAAAAAAGATTTTAAAATTCAGAACACATCAAATGGAGTTTACTCATTTAACCAAATTGATTATAGAAGTAAAAAGCATATACAGGAGGAGTTAAAACTGTCTTTTTTTAATATCCAATAATTACAAGCAGTAATTTGAATTTAATATTTACAAGACCCACTCACATTAATCAATAACATGATTGTCTGGCAAACAATAGGTGTCTGATTCAATTGTCAGCAAGGGGTCTTTTGTACTTGTAACAGCCATTACACACACAATGAGTATTGGAAAATCCAATTCCTCACAATGACTGAACAGTTTCTTCCAGCTCAAGATGAAAATACTAGTCTATGCATGATAGTGAACTTCTAATAAAACTGATCCTCTAAAAATGGATGTAGTTTTACTGCATTAATCTGATTTTAATGAAATTACCCTGTTCCTAAAATGGTTGATAAGGTACTCAGTCATCTAAAACACACACGCACACAAAGCAAAAAAACTGAAATCCATGTCAACATGACATGAACATAAAAAGCTGCCAGGGAAGATGTATTCAGTTCTCTGAAGTAAATGGACAAGATTCTCACAATTCAATATATGCATGTTATGTAATAATCTTTATCAGAGGGATATGTAACTCCCAACTTTAGGAATTACATAATAAATTCAAAAGTTTATATATATATATATATATATATATATATATATATATATATATACACATATATATATCTTTGTACATGAAGCAAAAAATTTTCCCATGTGCATAAACTCATTGTAAAATTTAGATTTTTTCTCTTTTGGTATAATTATTTTTATTTAATCAGTTCTTTAAATAAAGACAGTATCTAACCATGAACCATGGAGAGTTTTAACTATGCCCAAAATTTAACATTTAAATTCATTATGAGCAAAAACTATATTCTGTACTTTTTATCATATCCATATTCAACACAGCGGGGGGGGGGGGGGGGTCAAGCATCAAACTTTACCAACTATTGCATTGCTACCTCACTTCCATTTCAAACCACATATGGAAAATATTAGAGGATTCAGAAAGCAGTTCAGGTCTACTTATACTCAATTTTGTTTTTTAAGAGATTCTTCAACATCAAGACAACTAAATCTACTATAATGCAAAAATACCATTTCCAGTGCTAATAAAAGATAAAGACCATTCTAGACAAGTTAACCAATTACTACTTAAGTTTCAATAAGCCAGGAAAGTACCATTTCCTTGTCGAGTAATGTCCCTCTATGTTCGGTTGCTAATGGCCATAATAAAGAAATATGCTTATAAAGTCTCAACTATGGAAACAATGGAATATATAGAAAATAGATCTTGATAGTATTTTGCTGGAATTTGTCAACTTGTTTTCATTTGCTAATGTAGTCAAGCAAATAAGGTATTACTTGGAATTCTAAATTGAGAAATGAAACCTGTAAAATCTTTTTTTGAAGTTAAAACTTCCAAATCTTAAAAAAACAAAAAAACTCAAATTTATTTTCCAAATTTTGAATTTTCTTGTGATTGGATATGAGGAAGGAGGTAGAGTCACTAAGCAATTTTAAACACAGCATATATAAAAGACATAATATTTAGGTAAAAGAAAACAATGCAAGGTATTTGAGTAAGAAAATGCAGGAAAGGGGTTTAACATCAGTATCGAGAAAGGACATACGATGATGGTTGCTATTAGATATACGAAATCTAATTCGAATATGTTCAAGTATATGGCACAAACAAATTACTATTTCAGTTATTTTTAAGTATTGTGAAATAGTCATGAAGACTAGTCAAACCTCAATCAAAGCAGCAAGAAAAAAGGTGCTCAGTCATGAGAAACAAATATAAAGGAATATAAAAAAATAAAAAATCCATCTCACAATGCAAGGGTGGATGAAATCTGCATAAAAGCAGTGAAAACTGGTTAGATCAGCTTTAACAGTTCATACATGAAAAAAAAAATTGTCTTTATTGCCCGGTTTTAACCCCCTTTAGCAAAACTATATTTTTATTTTTATTTACATATATATAGCATGATTGGACAGCTCTAGCTACAGAGCTACTAGTAAAGGACAGCAGGGAGCAGGGTTAGTTTTCACAGCTGCTGTAGACCTGCAATATGAAAACAAGATGGGGGTAGGCAGGTGATCTGGAAAATAGATGTTAGGCTTGTTATTTAATGGTCAATGAAAGAAGCTAATTTTGTAGTTTCCTAATAAATAATTTTCCTCCTATTTAAGTTTGATAAGTTCTTCCTTCAACTCTCAACCCAAGCAAGACCCACACACACACACAAGATTGTAAAGGGAAGGTAATATAATATGAACAAAAATCACCGTCAATACATACACACGTGCACATTCAGAACATAATGTCGACCTCAATAAATACTTTTATTGCACTTATCCCCCAATGCACACCTCTTTTTGGTCAGCTCACCATTTTTAATACCAGTTTATTTTACATAATTCATTATTTTCAAAATTATTTGAAACAGTGCTATAAAGTAATGTTTATTGTCACTTCATAGTTTTTCCATTGGAAAAATTGCTTTTAACCCTAGGAGGATGCATCAATGCAATTTGCACTCAATATTATATTTCAAGAAGTGGAACCTGGAAGTTGGGCAGTTTGCTCTCCTGCTTGTAATATATATTGGGTGTAAATTGCATAGATAATCAACTGGAGGAGGCATCATCCTAAGGTTAAAAACAGTAGTAGCATTGGTTCCTATGGAATAGCTATGTTTGAAGTGGTGATCAACATTGCCTTTCAATATAGCTACTACTGTCATCTCATGAAGAATTTCTAAGTAGCTACTTTTCTTAATGTTGGTATATTTTAGGAGAAATATGGTAACAAAAGGGTTAATGCAACCTTTCTTTGAGAAAGATCTATCACCAAGTGGCTATTCAGCCATCTCTAGCAGGCCAAGTAGGACTTTGGCTTGTAATAGAGTGGCTAAGACTATAACTGAAGGAAAGTAGCACTATCAGAAAAGTATTGATGGGACACAATGAAGACAAATAACTCAACAACATAAAACATAGCAAGAGAAACAATGAGATTTCAAGGTATTAAAGTATTTAGACTTGATTTAGTTTTAATACACGATAAGGATTATTTGGACATTGATTATGTTAACAAGGTTTCCCTGAAGCATTTTTGAAGTCAATTTATCAGCAGATGTGACTACTTTTCATACAATTAGAGTACACCGCAAAAGACTAACAGCCACTGATTACAATACACTCAATGGACAAAAATCTTTACAATAGTCTCTAATTAAGTGTCTAGACATCAGTACTGAAATCAGTAAAACAGGAGGGGAGGAGAACTCAGGCCACAAACATGTCACTCAAAACAATTGTCATGGGAAATGCGATAATAATATAATATTTATAATAAACCACAAATTATATTATTTACATAGAGGTATGAGCGATGAAAAAAACCATTTCTTGAATACAGACATTACTAAATCCACTAAAATAAGCCAAGGGGAGAACGTTATGTAATTAAGTTATATTAACACTTTGCTTAAATCTCATGTCCAACACAAAAGGAAACTATTCAATAAGCAATTGAACATTTAAATAATTCTTTATAAGAAACTTATAACATTACTTTCCAAAGGAAATATATTGTGAAGCGAAGTACTTTGACAAATAACTTTTTGTCTGACATAGTTAATTTCAAGTATCTACCCCAAGAGAAGTAATAGATTTGACTGACATTTTTATAAAAGACTAGCAGCCATGCCCGGCGTTGCCGGGCAGACCTGCTAGGAGGAGGAGTTAAATTTTGTGTAGATTAAAATATGATTGTTCTATTCAACTTAAGGCTTATGAAAAATGACACGAATAGAACCACAAAAATGTTCCAGGAACGTCTTTTAGCTTTAGTTGTTGTTGTTTTAGATGCTATGTTGTCGGATAAATTGTTTCATTAAATGAATCAATTGGTGGAATATTTATTCGTGTGCGTTTGAGAAAAAACATTTCACTGTGTATAGAATACACTGTTTACACTGTATACAGACACTTAAATGAGCCACCACTTTTGACCATTCCAATAAATTTCTGAAACAAATACCCAAAAATAATGTATAAAGGTTTTTTTAATGAATAGTTAAGAGCAGATAAATAAAGTGAATACATATTTGTACATGCAAACTAAGTTACTAATAATGTTACAGAACATAATGTGTACGAATCTCAGTTTTGAGCCTATTTTACGAAGATAAGGCCCATTGTTGGCTGCCTCAAGAACTTCATTGAATAAACAACACGCAATACAAGGAGAGGAAAAAATTCAAACCGACGTAAGTCGAGACATCTGTTATTACAGACAAATGATACTTGGGTTTTGTTTTATATTATTGTAGAATTTGGTTGGAATCTGACCCGTAATTTTTGAGAAAAACATGAAAGTGTTAAATTTGTTATATTTTAGAATCAAACCAACGTAAGTCGAGGCATCCATAATTACAGAACAATCAACCTTGCATTTAGTTTTGTCTAAATCTAGAATTTGGTTGCAATCGGTAGATTGATTAATCGGACTTACGGTTTGGGCGTGAAAAAATAACACATACACACACACCTGTCTTTATATAGTTATAAGATAAGATAAGATGAAATAAATTTTTGATAATTTTAAATTTGTATCAACGTATAATTTTTTGTGACTTCATTATTCATCAGTTCCAAAACTGACCTGAAAACTTTATCAAGAAAAAAAAATACAAAAGAATCCCCAATCTACACTTGACCAACTCAACTAAAATCTTGATAATCTCTAAAAAAATATTTGATCTCGGAATCTAATGTGGTAACTATCTCTCTCAATCAGTTTTTCTTAACATCTTTATCCTTGTGTAACCCTTAACATAAATTACATGTCCCAAGGAAATCCTGCACAAAAACATACCATATCTTTCATTGTAGTTCACATGGTAAATGTTATATATATATATATATATATATATATATATATATATATATATATATAATCTTTCTCATGGAACCCCTAGGGTTCCAGGAAACACCAGTAGAGAAATGCCGTTCTAACATCTCTAAAATATCTATTTAGAACCAGAAAATATTACAGCCTAGTCATTATACTAGAATACCACTTATTCAATTGCTTTGTAGCAGACATACACATGAAAATATTTCAGAAACTCCTGATGCAAAAAAAAAAAGTCACATGACAGGGTGACATCTTCTGGACACTCAAACACTAACACTATGCATTTCCACTAATGTCAAAACCGTGCAGGTTCCTTTGTACTGCTCCCATCCAATTCATTCAGCCTTCCTTTTAGCATTTCTATTGTGTATCATCACACTAAACAATTTACTTAAGCCCTTATACCAAGAATTTTGACAAATGGAACACTCTTCTGGTCCAGAAATTTAAGCTGATCATCAATTACAGTTTTATCAGTATGAGGTGGCTTTCATAAGCTGTAAGTAACTTTATAATTTTACATAAATACATGCATAATTGTACATAGTGAGCAAGTTAGTCATTTATTGTCCACTTTCCATGCTGGTGTGGGTTGGATGGTTTGATAGGAGCTGGCAGACTGGAAGGCTGCTTCAAGTTGTCTGTTTTGGTATGGTTTCTACAGCCGGATACATTTCCTTATGCTAACCACTAAAAAGATTTAAATGTATTAAAATCAATATTTTCTGTTAACCATACAATATTTTCTGTTAACCTCAAGAGATCATTGGCAAATATGAATTTGAATTTCTAATCTTTTGAAAATTGCATTAGAAATTAACTACTCCGAAGTTAATCTTATCAAAAGTTAAAGTAGTTTTGATTTGTCAAATGCATTAAAATTTTAGTGAAAAGCATTTGTGACTAATTCTATAGCCACTTGTTATGCATATACACACTTAGGTTTTCAATTCCGAAAAGATCTACATATTTCTAATTTGAAAACTTTTTAGGATACCAGCAAAATTTATCATCATTGCTATTATTGGTATAGTGAACATTTTCCCTTTTTAATTTAAGAATAACTTTCATGTTAATCTAAAATCTCGTGCTAAATAAGCAAATAAGATTTCAATTAAATGTGAACATCTTACAAAACAGATTTCAGATATTTTCATTAAAAAGGTCAATATGAAAATGTGTGCGTGTGTGTGTGTGTGAGTGAGAGAGGGGGGGGGATAATACTATCAAACCCATGCTATCAAACTATTTTAAATGTCTGGGATCAGTGTATTTAATCTTCCAGCAATTTAAACAAGCTATATCTGACCCTAACAATTTTTACCTGTTTTATGTTCAAACCAAACAGATCTAGCCTCTCACACCTACCTAACATTGTTCTAAAAATAATCATATCAAAATCCTGGAGCTAGAAGTTAATGCATGATTAATTTAAAACAATGTGAATAAAAAAATATTACATTTGACAGAGTGATCAAAATGCTAAAGGATTCACTTTCACTACAAGCAAATACTTCATCATAAACTAATGTTAGAAGAGCCATCTCTATTTCTAACAATAAAATAAGAGTACAAATAATTTCTACTTCATTATTAAAATAATTTAAAATACTAATTTTTCTAAAACCTTATTCATTTGAAATAACATACTGAAAATATTAAGTACCTTGAATTTCTTTGGCAACTTATAAAAAAAAAAAAACTGATTTTCAAGCATTTGAGTCAATTTTTTTCAAACCCAAATCAACAGAAGGAAAAAAAAAAGACTTGTACATCAAAATAACCAGAAACTCCATATAGAATGCAAACAGATTAAAAATTGGGACAATGAATGTTTACACTATATACTATGTCAACTTGGATGTAGGAAAATACAGTACAAACTACCAAAAGGTAGTCTTGATTATTTCAAAACAAAAACAGGACTAAGTTATGGCTGAAGAACATTATTACTCATGCAAGTTCAATTCTAAACTGAAATTTAGTCATAACATAAGATCGAGCTTTTAGCATAATCAAATCATGTCTTGACTAGATATTGATATATATATATATATATATATATATATATATATATATATATATTTTGATAAATTTACAAAGGGGTTGGAGAAAGGTCTCATATTGACTCAATGTGGTGTAGAAGTTCACTTCCTAATGATCTTGTGCTCAGTCACTATGCAGTATGTGGATCAAGTGTCCTCTATATAGCTCAGTATTTATCCAAACTATTATGAGTGAATTTAGCCGACAAACCCGTTAAACTTTTGTGCGTTTGTCCCCCTACGACTGCTTTACAACAAGCATTGGGTTGTGTACCTGCAACTTAGCAGTTTGACAAGGTGACAAATTGCCATGCTTTAGAAATAAAAGTACTAGGGTTAATTTGCTTGACTAAATCTATCAAGGTAGTGCCCCAGCATGGTCACGGCCCACTAACAAACAAGTGAAAATAAACAATAATGTAATTTCTTGATTTAGGACTTATTAAATGGCATTAAACAGTAAATCTCTCACAATAATCTGAGAAACATACTGCTTTAGTAAGTAAAATAACCAGTTTTAAGATTTCAGTTTCATCAAAATTAATTTTGCACAAAATGAAATTCATAATCTGCAACAATTTCTAAAATAGGTTTCAACTGAGTCAAGGAACACTAGTTTACACTGATTCTAACTAGTATGTGAAAATTCCAAATTTGTAAGTGCTAGAACACCTAAAATTCGTATAAGGTACAAAAACACACAGACAGACAGGAAATACAACTATGAGATATAAGTAGTTGGGAGACATCTAAAGTACATTGTCATTTTAAGTAAATGTGAAATAGCAATGTAATTATCAAATCTAGAAGTCTATGCTAATTATCTTGCCATAAGCTATAGGAGGTATGCTTTGACTCCACATTCAAGGTCTCTCACTTTTGTCAGTCAGCAACAAGCAAGATAAGGACATTTACCAGTTCAATGTTTTGTTGCCACACTAGTCATGATCTTAGTTCATCATACAAACATCAACTGTTCCTTGCAGACAAAATTGTCACATTAGCCAATGGGTCAAAATGAATTGCTTCACTAATTTTAGTTCTTTGCATAACAAACTTTTTCCCTAATTTGCAAAAACCAGCTCTATCACTTGGATTGAAGTGCCTCTAATCCTATTTGAGTATATGCTAATACAGACCCCCCACCACCAAATAAAAAAATGCTAATTAAGTCAGGCATATAATACAGGCTAATTCATTAGTTATCTATTCTAACACTTTAGCATCTAAACTAAACCCATATCTGAACAAATATTGTGTGTTTAATATTCACAACAGCCAGATCCAGTCTCTAAAAATAATCATTGAAATTTTCAATCTATAATATAATGCATGATTAATTCAAAACAATGTGAAAAATAAAAATACATTTGACAATAATATGATGCTAAAGGATTAAAATGAACCCTCAAAATACAAAAGCCCTAATTGCCTTCCCGAATTTAGTGATACGCCAGAATAGCTTTACTGCTTCCTATGAGTCAGACTGTTGAAAAGCTATCCCATGTTTCACAAAAATGTAGAGGTGTCTCTTGCTTCTCTGTTTCTATTGCATTACACAAAAAAGAACAAGAACTTGTATTCGTTTAAGCTACTACATTACTCAACAGCTTAGATAGAGCTATTACCAATTTACTAATTAATATTCATATTTCAGTATTTCACAACATGGGTTGGGTAGTTTTCTAAAGCTGATTACTTTTCATGATTTTAGAAGGCTAAGTATCTTTGGAGGCAAACATCCTAAAACAACTGGATTGATTACAACTTACAGCTGATTTTGCAATATCACCTAGTAGGAAAATCTCATGAAAAAAATGTGTTTTGACCCTAATTTAGTTTTTGAAGTGCCTCCTCAAAGGGATTCTACATTCAAAGCATTCTTAGTAAACAAATGAAGCTAAAATGTACCTTCATGTAGCAAACATGAAAATGGCCTCAATGAACAACAGATTGCAGTGAAAATAGGATTCACATGACTAAGTATATATATATATGGAATTTGAATATTGATTGATTTAACTACACTGATTAAATAACTGAAATTGTCTTTCAAATGATAATTATTACAATAGCTATAAGACAAAATGAACATATTTGAAAATCTTAAAATATTCAAATTTTTACGAAACATTGCAAATACTTGAGTAAATTGCTTATTTATGCACACACAGAAAAAAAAAAAGATTAGACTAAATCAAGGCAAATAGCAATCCATAAGTTACCCATTCAATTATCATTTGATAATGTTCTGCATTTGCACCTTTATATTTGAACAGTTGTTTTTGCAATGAGACAATCTATGAAAAGTACAAAATCAGATGAAATATTTATTTTAGCTTCGTACAGAGAGCCAATCACCTGCAAAAGGCCTAATTTCAAACATTCAAGGTACACCTGAGGTTGCTGATTGTCCAGATAAATGTTGGTAGGAGAGTTGGTTTTGTGATCTGCTAGTCAAATACCACTGCAGCAAAAATGATATGTTACCAGCTGAGTTGACATGGACAATGGAAGGTACCTGGTTATGAAGCAAGAAAAAGCTGTGGTAGCAACCAAAAGGAGAGGATGAAGGAATTTTACCAACACTACTGACCCACCAAAGAGGAACAATCCAGCTGAAACACTCAAAATAAAGGCTTAACTCCCCCAGGCCAATGCTGCATTCACCATATGTAAATAAAAAAGTGTCTTTTATGTACAATTATTCTCAAGCCAAAAGTGTTTCTACTTTCAAGCATTCAGAATAATCTGACAAATGTAATGTTTATTCACATTTACTTTGAATTAATTTTGTATTATCTCATACCTTCAAAATTTCAATGTGATATTTTAGGGCAGGTGTGAAATCTAGCTAGCTTAAACAAACATTGAATATTTAGACTAAATGTGGTCAGTAAAATGATCAAGGGTAAATATATAGATAACTCTTTTCCTAACATATTTCTGCTGAAATACACTGGCTTTTTATTCTTTTGTTTCAATTATTTAGCTGCCACCAGGCTGGAGCACAACCTTTAGTTGAACGAATCAACTCCAGGACTTATTCTTTGTAAGTGTAGTACTTATTCTATTCGTCTTTTACCAAACTGCTAAGTTATGGAAATGTAAACATACCAACAGCAGTTAAGCGATGATGGTGGAGTCAAACACAGACAAATACACACACACACTTCTTTCAGTTTCCGTCTACCAAATCCACTCACATGGTTTTGGTCAGCCCAAGGCAAAAGTAGAAGACATTGCCCGAGATGCCATGCAGTGGAACTGAATCCGGAACCATGTGGTCAGTAAGCAAGCTACTTACCACACAGCAACTCATGTGTGTGAACATGTATTATGCAAATATATTACTTTAACTGTTTAGCTTTCAAACTAGTCTGTCAAATGTAATAGTTATTCATTACTTAGAATTAGCAGAGAATTAACTCAATATTTCAATGATATGGAGTAATTAAAAAAAATTCTAGGGTAGGTGTGAGAGGCAAAATCTGATCAGTTTGAACATAAATCAGGCAGATTACTTTGGTTGAATATGGCTAGTTTAAATATGGCTAAAAGGTTAAATACTAATCTATATTCAGTTACTTACAGAATCTCAAGAAAACAACTGCTTCACAGAAGGGGTTATCCCTTTGATTTTGAGAGTGCATGACTAAATGAACGTGTTGAGTAAGAGTTGTAGAAGAGAATAAATCCAACAGTGAGGAACTTTGGAGTTTGATACAAGTTCCAAGTGCAACAAAGAATTGCCATCAAATATTTCCAACAAATCTCGTCTTCAGCTCTCATAATTAAGAGAAGCAAACTATAGTGGGTACATCAATCTCCACAAAGTGCTATGTTCAATTGTTGATGTGGCTAACACCATGTTTTACCTTGGCAGTGAAGGGATCACCAAGATGGATGGCAGACAAAATGTCAGATAATATCTTGATCAGGAGTGTCATGCCAACATGTGACACAAGCAATGAGATGTTCAACAACTGATTGAATATCCACTTAACTTATAGCGAGTTATTACATGGTCATCTGCTCTTCAAACCAGTCAATAGGATACTTTTCGTATTTCTCATACTTTTGTCATTAGTCAAACTTAACCCCCAGGACTCTTATGAGCCTAGTCTTTATTCTATCGGTCATATTTACCAAACTGCTAAGTTACAGGATGTAAACACATATACAAACTTCTTACAAATCCTCTCACAAAGTTTTGGTTGGCCCAAGGTTATATTAGAAGACACTTGTTCAAGGTGCCATATAGTGGGACTGAATTGAGAACCATGGGGTTAGTCAAACTATTTACTACAGCCACTTCTGTTAAATTTTTTGTGTGTATGTATGTATATATATATATACACACACATACATACATCAAACCATAGAAACCATGCCAAAAGACAAAGTCTGGGCACCCCTGTCAAGCTGATCAACTGTTTACCCCATGTTTGCATGGAAAATGAACATTAAAAGATGATACTGGCCATACATATATACATTTCTTTACAAGTTATGTACATGACACTTATCAAATGAAACTCTCGATCTTTGAGAAGGTAACAAAAAAGAAAACTTCGCTCATGTTTGCAAACTCGTCACTGTACAACCAACCCCATGTACACATTTATACAGCAAATTAAACATTTGCATATGTACACATTCAACAGTAGAAGTTGTTCATAATCACTGGTAATCTTATCAAATAGTTGTTGCTATCAAAATTAGTGTTCCAAATTTTAAAATGAACTATCAGCCAGTAATTATCAAAAAGGCTTCAACATTATCACAATAAATGGCTTCCAACATGTATGTATACACACACACACACACTGGAAGCCATTCATGGTGGTGTGTGTGCACACACACTATATATAACGTACATATATAAACTTGTAAGTATATTTCTATATGCATGTGTGCACAAAAATATAGGATATATACATGTGATTAAGGAATGTGCTTCCTAAAATGGTTTTTAGTTCAGTCTCACTGTATATGGTACCCATGAGTGTTGTTATAACACCAGGTTACACAAAACCAAGTAGTGAATTTGGCACACACGAATAGTGAGAGTTGTCCTACAATCCTTTGCATGAAAAGGTAAATACATATGGCATATGTTTTGATTTGGCAGTTGCATATGAGTGCATGGTATCAAGGATGTATAAATGTAGGTTTTTCTTGTTGAAAGGATGCAGCATAATGTAGGACAAGTATAACCTTATAAGCATTGAAAACAGTTATATTCTTGCATACTTGGGAAGTGTTGTCCAATTGAAGGAACTAATAGAAAATCTCTTGTTTGTTATACTCATGGAAGACTGAACCAAGTTATTTTCCTCTTCTATTCTTGCGGAAATAGCAATGCTGTTACTTTCCTTTTTAATCCAGTAATCATCACTGCACAATGATTGATAACTTCTTAACATTCATAATTATTCCGAAAGCTGAGGTATTTTAAATACAGAACAGTTAAAGTCTAAAATATAATAACAGGTAAATTTGCAAAGCTGTCATATTCTGGACACTGCAAAACCAGTTGATAACAGCGAAATTCCATTGACCTTGGTATCAGACTCGAACACATCAAGTATGTGCTCCCTGGGCCCATATTACTTTTAGAAGTGTTGAAAAGTAAATTTGATATGGAAGCAGCAGCTTGGCAATGCAATCCCACACTAGCTCTTTAGTACTCAGATTTCTGTCAAATGTAATGCTTGTTTATTTCATAATACTTTGAATTAATCATGAAATACATTGTCGCTTCAAGATTTCAATGATCTTCTTGCATGTGTATAAGTGAAGCTGTTAGTTGTGTATAGCAGTGCTTGCTTCATGCCTTGTTTTATCAGCATAATGTGTACTTTTAATGACTGAAAAGAAAGAGCTATAAAAGTATTTCATTGGAAAGATTTCAATTTCGTTCCTACTACTAAAAATGGGACTAACTGCAAGTCATTAGTAGTGAATGCTAACCCTAACCTATACTTCCATATCATCATTTAACAGTCGTTGTCCATGCCGGCATGGGTTGGATGGTTTGATTAAGTATGCAAGAGGGTTTCTATGGTTGGATGCCCTTATCACCAACCACTTGACCAGAATCCAAATGGTTGAGAGCTTGTCTCACTTTCATGACATTTCAAAATAATTCAAATCTGAAAAACTTAATACAAAATATTGACTCTTTTGTCCTCAATCTTTCCAAACTTGTCTTTAGATAACACTATCTTCTGTACTATTCCACCACCATATTATCTTCCAAGTGGTTGGGACCTTCCAGAGACTTGTCCAATTGTTACTTATTTAGTGCCAATTACTTCAGCCATTTCTCTGCCAATAATATAACCCACTCCACCAAACCCAATGCTATCCAGAAAAAATTATACCTGTGAAGGGGTTGATTTCATCAGTCCAGTTTACACCTGACCATATTGTTAGCAAGTACAACACTAACATTGTGTTCATTCTGTTTATGCACTTTGGACTCTCCGTTGTATTTGTGACTAAATTTTGGAATAGATTTGAGGGAGATTTGGTTGCTATTTTTAAAAGGAGATTTTAAAATTTTATTTGACGTCATTTAACTATTTTAATACTAAATTACCTGTATCTGTTCTACACCACTGCTTGATAACATGTGCTGGTATGTTTACATCCCCATAACTTATTTTAATAGTCTATTGTTGAACCACTAACAAGAGCACTCAGAGAATGCATACCTCCACCAACACTCACATATTTGAAAGCCTCACAATATTAAAGAAAATGTGTAAACAGAAAATTTATGGAAAAGTGAAAGAAATTAATGTTAACAAAGTAAAAAATTAATGAATTACTCTCACTTAAAACAAAGATTTGAATGTGAACAGAAACTAGAAATTAATTACTGTGACATAAAAGAAGGCTTATTTAGCTGTGTAGATAGATGTTCCATTGACTGAAAGAAAGTTGCATCTGAATATGTTAAAGGCCGGTGTATGGTAAAAAAAACTGCTATATGTAATATATCCTGTATCATTGGGACTTTTTTTTTTTTGTTACCTTGTCCTTTGACCTAGATACCCCAAAATTAAATCAGTTCTAAGTTAGATCAATACCAACATTTTGACCAAGTTTGGTGATGATCACTGAAGCGATGTTGACGCTAGGTGATTAGCAAAACAAACTGCCGAAAACCTATCCTATAACCAACCACTCAACAGCATGAAATGAGTACATTTTATCATGTTATTAGAATTATCGACAATCATTCATCAAGACTAAAATGATTATAACTATTAATATTCAGATTCCATTTGCCTTTTAGTATTTAGAAATAGATAACGGTTTACACAAACTAAAAAAAAGAAAATCATTCAATGTCAACAACATGATTACAAAAGGAATTATTTTAAGACTAAGGTGGAACCTGATATCTGTCAGTAGTAGAGATTGCAAGTCAAGAAAAAGCAGATAATGTTGGTGCTTCTAGTTTTAAGCTGTGGCTAAATTCAGTATTTATGATGAACTGATTAAACACCCAGCTATTTAGAGTGTAGAAAAGCACATCACTGAATAAATATTCTTATAAAGAATGTAGTAGCTATAAGGATTAAAACTACTTGCTATCAATAAGATTAAAAAAAAAGCTCTAGACAAGCTAACATCTGATATAACAACTGCAGTTGAGAGAAATTAGTCAATAGTATGTAAGAGTCAAGACTTTTTTTACTTTCAATCACCCAAATGCCCACAATATTTATTACAAATAGTGAAACTTATATGAAAGCAATAGAATAGCTACCGTCAACCTAAAAAGGAAACTACTTATACATTTAACAGATTTTCATTAAATTTGTTGGAAAAGCAAAACAGCATTTGTATACTCTTATAAAAACTTGACTAAATATGGATTTTTTTAACAAACACTAACATAAGAACTGGGTACGAAGGAATTGCATTGTTTCATTAGCATTATACATAACAGGTTTCTTACATCACAATTACACACACACACACAAAATTCATACATACGCATGTATTAAAGAGCTATATGATAAAGCAGTTCAACCACAGCTCTTTTTTAAAAAGCCTTCACTGTGAAACAGATGTAAATAGAACTTTGTATTTTCACACACAGATAAAAAAAAAATTGCGCTAACAGGTTTCCCAGTTTGTTGGTTACTCAGGAAACATGTATGTATACATGCATGTGTGCGTGTTAATTTCTCTTGTATACCGCAACTTGCTCAGTTTTCGAACTAAGACCTATTTTGTGTGTGTGTGCATACATATTGCCTGACAATTACACATGCCATTACTTGAAACAACTTTTCCTATGGAACATGTCAATGTTTCAAATGAAACAGCAAACTTGATTTTTTCTACAATAGCTTTCAGTTTTAATTTGATGTGTGAATATTATTATTATTATTAATTTCCATACAATTTGAGCCCTCTTCAACAGAGTATAGCATAAATTTGCACAAAGCCTATCTACTCATTCAAACTATTAAATATTCTCACACTTAATTACCTAATGCTACTGTCTATTCTCCATAAACCAAGTCTTATGGTTTAACTTTCTCTTAGTCATAGGTCTTGAGATGGCAATGCTTACACTAAAATTACACACAAGATTGTAACATGTTAATCATTAACAAATTATCATTAATCAAGAGTGGAATACAAATACAGGCATGTAAACAATTGAACAGGTTCCAAAATTTCCCTTTAAAATGTAGATTCACAATTGGTTAAAACTTTGCAAAATTACTTTTCCAGTCATGGTACTCTCAGAATTTTCAATTTCTTGAATGTCATGCATATTATTCTTATTCATTCTTTTCATCCTTCACTCCATTTAATATTACACACATTGCGGTAGATGTGATATCATACAGAAGATATCCTTACATCTATCTCCCCATTCTCCAGATCTCTACACAATTTTAACTCAACATGAATTACCTAAAAATCTAAGAATCCAGAACAATAGACCAAAAATGTAGTAATTACTAAATTACTCTCTTTTAACCAACAAGAAAAGGAAGAAAAAAAAACGCTATTTCATCCAAACATTACAATACCTTCGTAAAATACATGACATTAAAGAAAAAGAAAATTTCATAACCATGTTCTGAAAACACAAAGGCTCCATGTATGGCAAACATGGATGAAACAATGGTGTACAGACATGTTCTGGTGGTCTTTCTCCTTTAGCATATTTCCACAACGTGGTTTCAATTCCCAGGTCGGGCACTGCGTATGTTTGAGCGAAAAACACCTTAGCTTCATGTGGCTTCGGCAGGGGTGGGGTGGGGGCAACCCTGCTGTACTCTTCCACCACAAATTTCCTACCTTGTCTGTCCTTGTTTGTTTTCTTTATGTATAGTCCCTCGTGGGTAATAAAGAAATACATATTTCCACAAGCACCCAGTGGTATACATCAAAACCAAAAACTGGGTCAGCAAATCACTCATCCATTCAAAGAAGCATAAAACTGATTCAGAAACGGGTGTAGTTAAGAACAACTTCATGAGCTCAAGAAACTGTAATAAGATTCACACAACAATTAGTGCAGCAGAACAGCAACTGTTATGTTGTGAATAAAACCATCTTGCCTACGTTCACTGTGGCCACCACCATACTGGACAGCAGAGAGTGCAACAAATCTAGGCCATCACATTGCATCCATTGAATCATCACTACAAATTGGATGGCACATTATGGTATTCAGCTAAAGTGAAGTATGATATTAAAATCAGAGGTCAACTGAATATACACCACAGAACTGTTATAGCATGGTCAACAACAAAGGACCTAAACAGCATTCAGATTTCTGTCAAATGTAATACATACTCACAATCTTTACTTAACCCTTTCGTGACCAACCCGCCTGAAACCGCCTCTGGCTCTATAGTACAAATGTCTTGATTTCATTAGTTTTGAATTAAATTCTCCCACCAAACTTTAGTTACAATTTATGTTCCTAATACTTGCTTAATGGTAAAAGTTATTTTACTAAATTTTTCGTTATATTTATGATTAATTGAAAGAAACACAGACCATTTCAAAATAAATGTAACGAAAGGGTTAATCATGCATTATCTCATAGCTTCAAGATTTTGATGATGCGATAGCTTATTTTTAGAATATTATTAAAGACTATGTACCAGAAACCAGAACTAGTTTAGACTTAAAACAAGTAGAATATGGCTGGTTTAAAACCTAGAGTTATGGATTATAATGAAATTACACCATGCTAAAGATTTAAAGGTGGATTTTGTCAAAACAAGGAAACAAGTCAGTAATTCAGTTACTGTAATATAAGAAATTATATCCAGGATGTTAGAAAACATTAAATGGCTTAAACATCAATTCATTTGTTTTGTGCCTGATGAAAGAAGTAAAGAAAGTTCAGTTCAGTAAATTTGAATACTTAATTTAAGGTTCCACAAATGGGTGTTTTTATCAAAACACATTCTACAAATGAATATATATAAAACAAATATATTCATCACCCTGAGTATGGTCAGAGTAGGAAAAGTACAAAAGGATATTATCACAGCTGACAAAACACTTTTAAAGTAAAAGCGGGCATATCATATTTACAAAGTGCAATACAAAATGTAAGATAAGGATGCCGACAGTGGAGGATATTCAAAGACTGAAAAATAATGGGGTCAGAACACTTTAGCATGAATGAACAAATGAGCACGAGTTTGTTGAGAGAAACTAGACATCGGAGGTATCTGCTGAAATGGCATTAATCAAGAAATTTATAGACATAACATTGAACTACATAAAAGGCCAAATACAACATGGCCATAAATAGTCCGATTTGATCTTAGATTACTGAGCTTCATAAGGGAGACAACAAACAGCAACAAATGTGTCTACTATAGCTTTGAGCTGACCAAAGCCTTGTGAGTGGATCTGGTAGGCAGAAACTGAAAGAAGCCCATTGTGAGTGCGAGTGTCTCACCACCAACTGACAACCATTGTTGGTTTGTTTAAATCGCAACTTAGCAGTTTGAGGAAAGAGTTTGATAGAATCAATAGCAGGCTCAAAATATTAGGATTGATTGTCAACCAAAGCAAAATTCAATGACCAGTCTTATGACAATACTAATGAAGAGGAATTTTATGTCAGTGATTGGAATAGGAGTTCACTAGAAAAGGATATAAAATGTTAATGGGGGGAATCAGTCTTCATGTAAAATGAAAATACAAAATATTGCTTTAGTTATCTGTTTCAGCAAAAGCTGCAGCTGCAGTCATGCTGGAGCACCACTGTTGAAAATTGCTAGTTTTGAAATAAGGTTTTTAATTTGTTCAGTGATAAATAAACTTTCACTGGTATCAATCAGGTCTGCAACCTTTAACTTCCACCCCCACCCCAGATTCTCGGGTCTATTGGTGTGTGAAGAAGCATTAAGAATTTCAAATATGGATGTTTATATATTATCATTTAACACTCACTTTCTTCTATGCCGGCATGGTTGGATACTGACAAAAGCTGATAAGCCAGAAAACTGAATCAGACTTTTGTTTTGGCATGGCTTTTACAGCTGGATGTCCTTTCTAATGCTAACTACCTTAGAGTGGACTAAGTATTTTTCTTTAGCACTAACCAGTACCTGCAAGATCTGCTTTTGGCACACACACGTGTGCGCACACATAACGTATCTAATTATCATTTTCATCAAATCAATAGATAGTGCATGCTACAAAATCATTTTAATTTTGTGATAAATTCAATTCAGCTGGTATATATATATTTTTTATGTAAGTAAATTGAAGATATATTAAAGTGGTTTTTAAAAGTGAAAACCAAACAAAATGCATGGATTGTGGTAAATTATGTTTAAAATAAATTTCTAAAGAATGTTAAAGCAAACAGTTTATGAAAGTGGAAAACTGACTTTCTTGCATAAAAGCTCAATATTGAGTAACAAATTTTATGTCAAAACATTATCCAGATGGGTATCTTAAATAGATCTTTTTTAAAAAAAATTGCTCTTACAAGATAAATATTCAAATAAGTAATGATACTTCTCACTTGAATATATTTCTATTTTAGTATGTCATCATACTGCATTTCAATCAATTCTTTTTGATAATTTTTCCAATGCAGTGTCCATTGCCACTTCAAATAATGGCACCAAACACCAAAAGCTCATTTACATGCAAATGAAAAAAAAAATCAACCAAAAGGATGATGAAAATGCTTTTCCTCATTCTTGGACTAAATTCGGAAAATGTTTCTGGTCTTTTTCTTTCTTTTTGTTGAATAATAGAAAGTGCACAATTTCCTTTTTCAAGTTGGTATTCAAACAATTGTAGTTCTCTTTTAAACAAAACATTATCCTTACTTTCTATGTGTCAGCTGATTCATCTACCCCACTTCAATTTAAATAAGATGTCATAAAAATTGCCAAAGTTACAAGCCAATCAGAATCATAGTATTTTTTCTTTGATGTGATATTACCATCTTATGAAATGCAAATACTCTATACAGTATTGACCTTCAACTAAGCCAAACTACATTGCTGAAATAAGCCAGATGTCCACATTCAGTTTCTGTATTTAACAAATAACTGCAGAAAATGTTTTACTTGAGATAGGACTAGATTCACAATGCCCATAGTATATTCCAAATTCTAACACTTGGTCACATGATGCAACTTTATGATTTTAAGGCTTTCAGCAATGTAATAATTTTCCTGGTCCAACAGTTATGGCGTCAATTAGTTTCAGCAGGTTTCATACTCTTCATAGACCAACAGCAAGGTCTCTAAGCCTATGCTCTCATTAAGCATAAGCTAAAGATAAAACAGCATTTCATTGCAAGCATCACTTAAGTTTAAACATCTGCTGACATTTTAACTTGTCAGGTCATTTCTGCAGATGGGCTACTGATAAGATGCAAATAAAAATTTGCTTTGCAGGACAAATCCACTATTACGAGTAAACATTTTCAGACAAACTCTACACCTGTTAAAATACGCATCCTCATTTTTGAAATACCTTTTTTGAGATTCATAAATGATAATGTATTTCCTGTATGTCACAGCTTTCTTTCATTAACAAAAAAAAAAAAATCCCAAGTTGGTTTTCCAAAGGTGGTCTTTAATTGCTCAGCTTTACCTCTGCTTGTTAAAATCTCCATTATGGTGAGCCCTGTAATTCTGCCTGATATTTTCCACAGCAACTTTTCCGTGGTAAACAAAACAGACTGGGTTCCCAGTGAGCTTGAAATTCTAATCCGGGAGTTTGAAATACATATAGAAAATTTCAACTCAGCATCCACCTTACTGCATTTTACCATCATTGACAGAAGTGCCTTATTTGTGTACATGCTATTGAATCATTTTGCCTACCTGGTTTAACAAATACTGTTTAACTGTGGGCAAAATATTAAGTGTTTAACAACACATATTAGTCCTTTAGCCTTTAAACCAGTTATATCTGGCCTCATTCTGTATTACATTAGATCTGGCCTCACATCAAAATTTAGGAGACATGAGATAATATGCGATTGATTAAAAACAATGTGAATATACAAGCATATCTTTGATAGAGTAATCTGAATGCAAAAAGTGTTAAATGTGACATCAATATTGTTTGGGACTAACAATCCGAATTCATCTTGAGGGCGAATCAAGTGTATGGCTCTGATGAGCTATCAATATTCATCATTCTTGGTCACCTCCAGGGTGATCCGTTTCAGCTAGTTTTGAAATGTTTTCAACACACATCTCTAAAAGATTATTCTCTAGAGAGAATGTTGCAGCCAAAGAAAGTGTTTAACATACATTATGTGACAACAATGATGGTTACCTTACAGAGCTACTTTTCAACTAAAAATGTTTTTAATATTTGGTTGTTACAAAAGAGATCAAGTACATGACATACCTAACGTGGACTTGTCAAAGAATTACCATATGGTGGACAGTCCAGTCTCAAGAACTTGTGCCATCCAAACATGCTAAGTCAGGCCAGCCTAACTGGCCTCTATGCCTGTGGCACAAAGTTTCATTCGAGAGTGGCTGATGCAAGCACCCCTCAACGGGATCTTTCATATATTACAGCCGTAAGACATTTATCCCTCACACCAGCTTGATTCTTCATTCTTTGTCGAACGACTAATCCTGCATTTTGTGTTTGCTCCGAGCCAGTGTGCTTTTAATAGCTTCTCTGACAGAGTGGTCTGATGTGCTTAGACTTCTTCGGGGGCAACCAATGTGAACCGTCTCAAGTCCAACAGCCCGAAACAGCAGTGGTCGTTGGTAATTGACTGAAAAAAAAGCTTCGAATGACCGTCTGTTTTACCTGTCCATCTTTGTGTTCCCTGTATCCTTAATCCTATAGTCTGTTTGCCCATATATTTTGTTACCTTTTGTCTCCGTTTTTATCATTTTATAATTTATATATATTGCGGCGTACATACTTTCATGCATTCAACCTCTATACCAGGTACATGAAAATATTTTGTATGACTCAATCCTAACATTTCTCTCACCTCCCTTGGTTTTTCTTTTTCCTCTCTCTCCCACTTATCTCCTACACATTCCTTTTTTCTTTTGATTTTCGTCATACCAATATAATTCCTCTTTACCAGCGTCCATCTTCCTTTCTCAGCTCGACTATCCAAGGGTCAGCATGTGTGTATATGACTTAACCCTATCTGTTTTCTGATTATCTCTCTCATATTTCAGTCATAAGACTTCTTTCCCCTTGCACCAGATTAATGTTCTTTGTCGAAAGACACTTGCTTTCTATTGTCTTGTATACCCGGTTTCATGTCTGTGTTCTTTTAATAGCCTCTCCTATGGAGACTTCTTTGGTGGCTACAAATGCAAACCGTCTCAAGTCCAAAATGGTAGTGATGGTTGGCACTTGACTGAAGAGGGAAAGCTTCGAATGACTGTTTTTTTTTTGCCCGTGTTCTTCATTGTATTCTTATTTGCATCATCTGTCTGCCCATGTATTTTGTTACCCTCTTACGTTTTTTCTCCGTTTTATTCTTATATTATATAACAATCAGTGACTACCACAAATACAAATTCATATTTGTAGTAGTCACTGATTGTTACTTCCCTTTGGCTTGCCATTGAGGTCTCTTACATTGCAGTATAATTTTGACATTATATATATATATA
>JACXVO010033199.1:75620-85681 GCA_015501135.1 Hapalochlaena maculosa
TTTTTTTTTTTTTTGCTGGGATGTGGGGATGTAAGCTAATACTGATTTGTCGGGCTTCTTTCACTTTCAACCAACCAAATCCACTCATAAGGCTTTGGGCTTTGATCAGTGTGGAGTTAGAGAGATTTGATTAAAGGGTGCCACACAGCGAGCGTTAGCCCTGAATCACGCAGTGATTGTGGGGACAAGCTTTTTTTAAATAATTACATATATAACCATATATAGCAGCAGTTAATCTTTCCCATTTAAAACTAGAAAATATAGATTCTTTTACAACTTTAACAAACTTGTACAGGACAACTTCACTCTGTAGTCCAACCCCACCAGTCAAAATAGCCTCGCGGAGCTTCTCTCACTAACCGAACAGTAAAAACAAACGTTTATGCGCAGTGCTAAATGAATCAGTTAACAAATAGCCTACATGTTAACAGAGATAATACACAGTAAGTAAGCTATATATATATATTTTACTTATATCAGTTATTAAATTGCGGCCATGTTGGAGCACCGCCTTTATATTATTCGTTAGACAGAAATTCAAGGCGATGCTCCAGCATGGCCATGGTTTAATTACTGATATAAGCCAAAGACTGGAAAGTATATAACAAGAATTGTATCTATAGTGACCTCGAAGTTTCTCCACTCTTAAATTTCGTTGGACGACGTCCTCAGGCTAAGGCAAGACGAAACTTCGATGACGCCGTTAACTATTTTTGTTATGTACTTTAAATAAAGCATTAGGCATACTTTCGAACTTTAATACTTAAATAAAACTTTCAGTTCAATATAATATTGATTTTATTATAAGTATAAAAACACACATACACAATTCCTTGTTTTGAGGACCTTTCATTGTTGTCAATTGTCTCTAAAACGAATTTTTTTTAAATTACCCGTTTACAGATAGATAAACAGAGTTTTGAACTTGAGGAAAAATTAGACTGGTTTAATCATTGAGATATAAAAAAAGAGAATGTAAGTGAAAAAAAAGGAAAAACTGGGAGGGGGTCAACAAGAAAAAATGGATTTGATACGTTTGTTCTAATAACTCCTATGTTACAAAATCAATGATAGATTTTTTTTTTTAAATTGTCCGTTTATCAAAATAATAGAAAAGAAAAACGCTTTTCCGTAGTGCCATGGTCACCTACAGAAAACAAACCAATGACAAATGGACGTCTATGCATGTGTTACTGCCAGACCAGTAAGTAGGAGGCAAATTCTCCTTAAATCTGATCCTATTACCTTCGAAAAAGGAAGGATACATCAAAATAATCTAGTCTGAGACACACCAACTAACATGTATGAAAGGAGAAGAGTAACGACTGTAACCTGTTCGACCATATAGTAAATAACGCCGACCTACTGAACGAACAATACCTTAATCTCGTCCCAACTTACAGATTCTAAGGGTGCATACAAAGCGTACACACACCAAATTGGGTCTGTGCTGAAATCACCTACAAAACAACACGCACATACATTCAAGGTGGCAGGCAGGTTGGTTGGCTTGCAAGACAGAAGGAAACTCTGGCTTTAACAGCAGCTTCATGTAAACAAAGCCTATGTGCGTGATGTATGTAACTTGTATGGCTGACAGTTGCAAAGAGGAGGAAATATATTCATCCGGTGGTTTACAAGTTATTTTGTACTTAAAAGTCATTTACATTTAACGCCAGCAGCAGCAAAGAAAGTGAGAGGAGAGACAGACAAAGGAAATATATAGCAACAAGAAGTTTGTGACATTAATGCCTTGCTACCAATTGCACCAAGATTTTACAGAGCCGTAAACACCATTTCAAACACGCATGGAGGGGGGGGGGACAGAAAGAAGGTCGAGGTCTATATAGTAATGACGAAAGTAGAGAAACCTAAGGAACAGTGCAAACACAAGTTTTAATTCAGCACACTATCACATGCAGGCCGATAAGTACAAGACCACACTAATTGGAATCATTTTGGAATTATAGTTTCATCATTGACAAGAAAAAGAAAATTTCCAGTCGGTATAGAAGATTGCTTCATAATTGAAATTAAGCAATATTCATAACTTAAAATTATATATACATACATGCACACACACACACACACCCTCTACACAGACACGTGTGTGTGTGTACACATTCTTTTCACGTTTCAGTCATTTGACGGCCATGTCGGAGCACCACCTTCAGTCGAACAGATTGACCCCGCAACGTATTCTTTGTTAGCCCAGTATTTATTTTTATAGGTCTCTTTCGCAGAAACGCTGACAGGGACGCAAACACACCAGCATCGGTTGTCAAGCTATGGTGTGTATGGGGGGAGGGGCAAATAGACAAGCGCGCGCACACACACAAAACATATACCCATAAATATATACACACATACACACACAAATGGAATTGAATACATATAAATAGAATCCATTAATATGTTCGAAGTGAATGATCCACGAAGTGGATACTCCGAGGTTCGTTCTTTGTACATTCATGGTCTGTAATGCATGTAAGTAAACACATCAGAAATTCTGTTTATGAACATTTAAGCATTTATACTGAAACTTTAAAGCTAAACTCATTTAGTTTTCTGTATTTTTCTCTATAATGCAAGTCCCTTCGACGACGGTCTTCACAAACTGATTCATAACGGTTGAAACCAGGAAGGTAATATCCAAAACAAAAGAACGCAACGCCTGATAGGGAAAACATAAGCGAAGCATTAATCCATCCTTACTTCTAAAAGCCAACAGCAAATAATAATTCAGGCACAAAACCAGAAATTTTTAGGAGGGGGATAAGTCGATTACGTTGACACCAGTGGTGAGCTGGTACTTACTTCATCGATCCCTGAGAGGATGAAAGCCAATGTCGACCTCGGTGGAATTTGAACAAGATAAACAGCAGCTAATGTCAAACTTGAATTTTTATACAATATACAAAAAGAAAAAAAGGTTAATGCCGAGGACAGGAGTGTTATGTGCGGTGCCAAAAATGTAATCAGTTTTAATGTTTTTTCAATGACCCAATTCACATATGACAGTAAACAGACTGCCTGCCATCTTTATACCACACTATTCAATCAACCAACAACGGGGGTTGCGTTATAACTGCCAAACAACACAAAATAAAATTTACATTTCTGGCAAAATGAATAGTCTAATAAAGTTATGATGCTAAAAGACCCCCAAGGTATTCAGGTAACTCTCCCCTGGGGTAGAATTGCTTAGCAATCCTTTTTTACTAGACAAAATAAAGGGTAAACGATTATAAGGGCGGGAAAATCGTTGAATATCATATAAAAGTGGGGTAGTGGCAAAACAGTAAACAACTATGTCCGATGTGTTTTCCCTCAACTCTCATACGAAATTCAAATGAAATCAGTCCAAAAACCACTAATTCTATATCGAATATCCTCCATATATATATCTTTTGTTTTTAAAGTGCTATTTTATCCACCTTCTCTTTTTAGATGCTTGTGTGTGTGTGTGTGTGTATAGCAATTCTATTTTGTGTATATATATATATATATATATATATATATATAACAATTCTATTTTGTGTATGTATGTATATATATATATAACAATTCTATTTTGTGTGTGTGTATATATATATATAACAATTCTATTTTGTGTGTGTATATATAACAATTCTATGTGTATATATATACATACACACAAAATAGAATTGTAATTTACATGCCCTTTAATCATTCAAATTGTGTGTATGTATATATATATATATACACACATACACACACGGTTGTATTACGTATCTGAATATATCTATGTACACACATACATATATATAAGGAGTATGCATGTATAGTTGTCTGTAGTATGTGGGTGGGTGTGTTCGAAACATTAAAACAAAATTCAGACAAAGTTTTAGTTAATTTGGAAAGAACATCCAGCTGAGGAAAACAAAACTAACTGCTCACAATAAGAACCAGCATAAAAGCTTAAAGGGGGTTGCACGTGAACGTCTTAATCTATGAATAGATATATTTTAACATGTAAGAAAAGGAAGGACCTGCTAATTATTACATAATGTGGACTAAATATATTTAGTACTAAATAAGTCTCTACTCGATCAGAAATGAATAGGTCAGGTTAAACAATTCCCAGCATCATCACGATCGTTAAAATATAAACTACAAATTAAGAGTTAACTGATTGGGAGGAAAAATCGAAGTCAATATTAAAGAATAAAGTTAAACGCTGTTGTAAAAACTACAGTAAATTATAGATATGTAAACAAGAGAACCACTCCTAGAGTCATTGGCACGTTATACTGATGATAAAAGTACCATATTTGGAGATAACCCTGCATATTGCGAAAGGATATGATACATTGATTGTTGGAATTCCTTACATTGACACAAGGTCAAATGTTAGGAGTGATAGGGTGAAGTCGACCCCAAGAAGGTACTTCATTGGTACCGACTTGGTTTAACCTTTTGGGGAAAAAAAGGACAATAAAAAGATGAATGTTGATCGCATATATTGAGTGACATTAGGTTAACATGCTGTTAAACTGAGGAATGAACACAAATATCAAAAACAGTTGTTATTCTCCTTCTGATCAGCTTCGGAACAAGCGGTGATATGATCAGTTATTTGCCACAGTTACGAAACTATCCCGTATCTTTTATTACATATTCTAAGGCTATAATGTCCAATGATCATTTTTACGAAAGAATGTTTGTTGCAGGTGTAATTACATTGCTATTTCTAGTAGGTAGAAATGTCTGCTTCAATGTATAACAGACTCGCTAAACAAACTCAAATAGCTGAATAGGGAGCTAACCGAAATAGTTAAGTCTCTTGGAATTTCCCTAGAGGAAAAAGACATTAAGGGTGAATCCTACAGGGGAGTCACTGACCGACATCGCGGGTCGGAAAATACATAGCAATGCTCAAGAGACCGGTCAAACTAACCGTTAGCAGCAACAGAAAATATCAATAAGTTTTCGCTTATACAGTATAGGCCAGTCGTGGGCAATCTGCTGAATAGCACGCCTAGCGAAAAATTACTTTTGAACTGTTTAGTAGCGTGACCCTCCTGATTGATAAGCAGGTCTTGTGTGGGCCGCTTCTCGTGGGTAGGACAATTATTAAGACACGTTTTAAATCTACCCAAACATCTGTGTATGATAACGGTTCCTAAACACAGGTACGATCGCGGTTTCTCAGTGTACACACCAATTCACAATCAGTGATAAAAGCTTCATGACAAAAGAAAGAAAAAGACTCCTTGTAAATGTCCGAGAAAAACTCCAAGAAATAGTGTAAAAGATTAAACAAGCAATCAGCAGGTTTGGAAGAAAATTAAAATTAAAAGCCTAAGGAAGCATCGAGAACAGGTTATATGTCGGCAATGTCGGATAGAAAAAAACTAACCAGATGTTATAGGAAATGACGGGGATGGAAATACCCAAGATAGTGTAGGAACACATAGCCCCCAGGAGAAACAGGAAAAAAACGAAAGTAATCGAGAGACATTTTAAAAAGCAACAGAAACCAAAGATCTGGGGAAGAACCAGGAATCCTAATAACCTATTCTTTCACTTGAACAATCCACCACACAAACGAAAATGAAATGTGACAGGTAGAGAACCATAAGATAGACGGCGAAACATTTTTTTTTTCATGTGTGATTATTATCGTCATTTAAGATAACAGCTAAGTTGAAATATAATTGAATGGAAAACAACCTCACACACAATATTTGTTCATTTTATGAAAATGGTAAAACCTGGCCTTGATTGGCAAAAGGATGGAGGGGGGCACTAAATATAGTTATTTTGTTAGTGTTTAGTAGCTGACTTGCTGGAACGAAGTACTTACTACTACTGCTATTACAACATTACAGACAACTACCAGCACTGTGGCACGCAGACAACTCCTAATTTGAACACATTCCTTCCTGCCAACTTTCATACGATACCAACAGGCAAAAAACATTTCACTGTAGTCGGATTGAAAAATCACTATATATATATATATCCGAATAACGGTATCCTTTATCCATTCTGTAAATTTTTCCTTCGATGTTCCTTTAGAGTCGTTTAAATCCTAAATCGTGTCAAATGATAAAGCGTTAAGATCTGTCATTCCTCACAACCACCCACCACATCGGATATCAAGAGAAAAAAAAAATTTATATATATATATATACACACACATATGAGGACTGTAATTATCGTAGTCAGAGGACATATATGTATATAAAGATTACCTATAACTACATAATGTTTGAAATAGTAAAGAGAATTGCCGGCTTACACAACACTTAGGTCTCCAACACAATCACTCCATATGTTTGAGAAAGTTAACATGGCCTACAGCTACTGTTGACGAAGCACTGCAGAATACCATCTCCAATTCGTGCCCCACTGAATCAGATTTATTAAAGAATGTAAATTTGCGATTAGATTTTACAATTTCTAACTGCTAAGTAGTATTTTTTTTCTTAAGACAAGCAGCTGTGTAGTCTAAATATTCACTGCCATGTAGAAAATTTGACCAACTTTGACAGATTTGTCAAAATGCCCTACAAGAATAAAAATAAAAGTATATGGATAGTGTGGGACGCATCACACAGGATACTAATAAAACAACCATTGGGGGTAACTCAGCTAGTAGCTAGCAACACCATCTGATGATGACAGAAGAGAAAAATACAATATAAGACTGTGAGAGAACAAAAGATCATCTTGGGTTGACTTAAATATGGCTACCCACAGTCTACCACTGGTTTGCACGAGTTTTATTTTAAAAGGACGGGGAGGATTCACAGATAGTCCTATATTATTAAATGATAACAGGGCAGACAGGACAAGAAGCTGACACGAACACACTGGCTGGCTGGGTGGCTGGGTTTTTTTTTTTTTTTATTATTCTTGTACTTCAAACTCAACAGCATAAACAGTAATAATGGATAAGTAACTAAACTCAAATCACATTTAAGACTCATTGATAATTAAATAAAAGAAAAGAAATTGCTCTCCGAAAATATGTTCGGTCACTCGCGATTGTAGATTGAGGTTTCAACTTGTTCGTTCAATTTAACAAGAATATTCATCCACAGATGATTTACAGTTTACCGCAGTTCACAAAATACAAGATAACATTTTTAACTACCAAATAACTTAGTATAAGTCTACATTACAAACCTCGTTCCAACTAAGTATTTACAGTGAATTTCCCCTCAAGTTTTTTTATCATCATCAGCAGTTACCATTAAATGATTACGCACATAGCGTTTTTCTTTCCCCCTTCTTTATTCAGCTTTTATTTAATATAATCACTTTTTTAATAATAATAAAAAAAGATTAGTGAATTATCTAAGAGGTTTTGATATATTTAAATCAACAGTTTGAGAACTCGTAAAATTTACTGCATAACGTCTATGATGTATAATCTATCCATAGAAGTCCTCGATCGATGATGGTGATATATATATATATATATATTATATATATAAAACCACTACCGTAGTTGAATGATATACATTGGATAAAAAATTTTTTCTAAAGGCTCAAATACGTGGAAAGTGTACATAAAAAAATGTGAAGAATACGAAAATGCTTACGAGTTACTATTTCATATACTCAATGATCCTTGTAACAAAAGAATAAAACTTTTCAAATCGTTGCCAAACTAACCAGCTGTTTTCTTACGAGTTTCGAAGAATCGAGAAAACGAAACTGTTCAATAGTATTTTGTAGTATATTAGTTATTAAAATACTGTGAATAAGATACTGAACTACCCAGAAATGGTATCTGATATGAGGAATATCATTTACTAGTAATATTTATATATCGCTCAACTTATTTTCAGACATATAAGTAAAACTTTATTCTATTCATTATTTTTTTTTTTTTGTACAATACCACTTGTAATTTATAAAACAATGTTCGAACTTTACGTGGAACTAGTTAGAGAAGATATTTTCGTTATTGTGTTCATTTTATAGCGCAGCGTCAAAAAAAAACTTAAAAGGAAAAAAAAATGAAGTAACCAACCTTTCTCACTAATGTTTTCAAAAACGAATTAAAACTTACAGACTAAAAAGGTAATTTCCTTTTGTTTTGTTCAAAAAAAATAAAAGATAAGAAAAGCCCCACGAATTCGAACCAAAAAAACCTGTCAATTCAATGAAATGTGATGGAAGGTTCTACCCCTACCACCACCGTCGTTACTTCATCTGCCTCGTTTGATACTAAAATTTATATAACAGAATAAAATAGTTGATAATGAAGTCAGAACTCTTCTTCTTACCTTATTTCTTGCATACTCCTCAAGTGCTTTTAAAGCAGAATCAGTAAGTTTCAAATGAATGATTGTTTTGTCGCCTTCATTGCGGGAAGACAATCCATATTGTTGTCTTTCCTCCAACGCGGCCATTTTTGCTATGTTTTACCTTTAACCTCGCTTTGCAAGAGCAGCAGCAGCAGCTCGCTTGAAGCGACCAATCAGCAAACATCAGATGACCGTTGACCTCGTTGATGATGAAAGCAGATGAATAAATTCTGATTGACCAATCAGCGACTTCGTTACACAAAAATTCGTCTTTCTAAAATTGTTTTCTTCATTCTATCTCCTATCTATCTTGTTTAGGCTTCAATAGTTTCTTATTTTAATTTTTGTTCCTCGAGTACGAGGAGTTTAAATTTGTCAAATACAATAGAGCAACGGATAATTAATCTTTGCTGTGCATAGTCAAGTTGGGAAATTTTAGATCATATCCCGTTGAGTTTGATTTTATTCCATTCATCTGTGGTCGATAAAATAAGTACAGTAATATATCAGAATAGGCAAAGAAATAGTTTTGTACTTATACTAAAAATAATTTCTATGCCATTGAAATATATACAAATACATCTATAAATTTATTTTGATATACACTACAACGGATATATAACATACATGAAGATTTGAAGAACTACCCACGTATGAAGTAAAATAACTTCAATCGAAAATTTAATTTTAGTTGCCTGGAAAATTACAATAGACAAATTACTAAGTATTAGAAAGCAATTGTTGATTTCTGACTTCCACAATAAGACCAGTTTTTTGCTTGAATCATACAGGATGTTTTTTCTGGAAGATCATTAAATCAATTCGGAATGTTAGTGGGAAGTATGTAGCACATTATTACAGCAATAGCTACACGTTTTACGATATATATATATATACGCGCGCGCACAACATGCATTCATACATTACACATATATGATACATACATTGTATATATGGATATATATCTATATGTGTGTGTACATTCCCCGAAATATTGATTTCAAGAAAAAGCATGACCATTCACGTTTATACGGGAGTGAAAATGAAAATACGTCTTGACTGATAACCATTTTCAAGGACATAAAACAAAATAAATCATATTTTGTAAAATGATATTGTAAAATTACATTTCCTTTAATATCGCTTTTAACAAACGAATAATCTATTCTCGACAAAAACTGTTGTCACTTCTGTCTATATATTTCTGGTATTAGTAAAGAAACGTGATTTAACTGAACGTGACCAATTTTAACTATCGTGCAAGAGAAATTAGAATGTGTTCCTGTTTCGTTCCCGGTAATGACGTAAGCCCACGCAAACAACCAATCCGTAGTAAGAATTTGTATATCTGTACACCTACACGTACAAAGAGATGTCTTATTCTTGTTTCAATCATTTGACTGCGTCCATGCTGGGGCACCACCGCTTTAGCTGGATGAATACAGTCGGGGCAATTTTTTTAGGCCTAGTACTTATTCTATCGGTAATTAGGCCGAACCGCTACGTTATGGGGATGTAAACATACCAATACCGGTTAAGGGGGGGGGGGCAAACAGACACAAACACACATATATATAGTTTCTGTAAGCCAGATCTACTAAAGACATTGGCCAGCTTGAGGATATACCAGAAAACATTTGCCCAAGATGTCATGCAGTGGGACAGAGTGGTTGGGAAAAGTTTCTTGTCACACAGACAATCCTGCTCTCATACATATACACAAATATGTATGTATATATATATTCTTTTAATTGTTTCAGTCATTTGACTGCG
>JACXVO010033247.1:591350-602347 GCA_015501135.1 Hapalochlaena maculosa
GACTTCCATAAAAAAAAAAAAAGCTTTCAACATATGAAGGATAACTGAAAACTGTTTATAACTAGAATAGGAAAATTTGAAAGTTTCCCGGAGAAGAAAACAAAAAGCGTTTTTCTGTTATCTCGAACTATTTCTATTAGATTGCTACTTCAAGAGGAAGCACATTTACAATTATAGATATGTAAATCATAAATTACATTATGTTTAATATTTTATAACACACTAAAATAAATTCACTAAATATTAAAATTAGATGTTAACAATTTGTGACAACAAATAAGAAAAATAAATACTTTTATATATACTTTGATGAAAATCTATCTTGTAATTTAAGAAACACCAACTCTAAACATTTGACAATTCACATATGCACAACATGGAATATTCATTTTATTTTTAAATTAGCGGTTGATTTCTAATCTGGAGAATAACATTCTCTCATTTCTCCGTAAATTTTCATTAAAGATATTTCTCATTGGTTGTATTGTAGAAATGTCAATGAAACAAACATTTCTTCCTGATGTGATGGATACGTTTGGCCTTATAAGAACGAAAACGATACAAAAGTAAATGCTGTTCAGTGGACATTTAAAACTATATTTAAATACGTCTATTTACACACGCGTGTATATTATTTTCCCTATTAGTATACATTTTCGTACTTTTAAATAATATTTTGAGGAAAGAAAAAAGTGAACAAAAAAATGCCGTCATCCGTGCTTCTTCTCATTGGTTGGTTAATAAGCTTCTCTGGTCGAGCGACTGAATGCGCTGATTGGCTGAGTTACCATGAATATTAATGACACTACAAGCCCGGCTGGAAATATCAAATATTAACCAATAAGACTCGGCTTGTATATACCATTGATTGATCAACCCGCGCGCTCACTTGCCTATTAAACTACCAGTAAGCAAGGACCGCTTGCGAAAGGCATACGCACACATATGTATACATACATGTATAGCTTACCCAGTTTAAACGTTGCAGGCTTCAGCACTACTACTACTACCGTCAGCCAGGCCATAGTTTAAAAAGCGCTGCTCACTCATCAGTACTAACACACAGCGTACATACACTCACACATACACACACACATATATATATATATATTGGTAGCATCCAATCAGTCAACGACAAACGTTTAGATAGGCCGTGGCTGTGCAGTTCACCGCCATAAAGAAGAAACACAACAACCAAAAACAACGCTACTAACCGATAATAGAAAAATATTCAGACCAAACAGAACCCGAAAGGGGTTAGTGACGAAAAGTGGCTACAATAGATAATAAATCAACAGCTCAAAGCCAACACAACGGCTGCACAATGGACATGCAAAAAAGGATTGAGCTGGAGAAGCGGAATCAATCGCCGAAAGAGGTAAAGTTTATTTAGTTTTGTCCCGATTTGTTCTTGATTGTTTGGTGTCCACACTCATTCAGACATCCATTTATTCAACCAAAGTTGAAATAACGCGTCGACTTTACATATTTTATCTTGTTTGTTCCGCGTGGATGTTTCCTACCTATTCACTATTAAAAGATTCCGATAATCAGGACTTGTTTTGGTTAAATTTCTTCTTGTTTCAGCGCAATCGATTTTGTCATTTCTTAATGTTATTCAATTACTATTGTAAGTTTTTATATAAACACGCATTTTCTGCGTACCGATGCAATGCTTGTTGGTCACCTTCTGGTTCATTATGGTCGCCCTTTATCTCCATGTGCTTTCATATTCCACAATTCTTTGAAATGTGCATCCATTTAGATCGTATCAAGTTAAAACTATTTATCCACTCATATTTCCAAATTACGTCTCCCTACAAGGGTATTGTAGCCTTCTTCCTCGGCGCCACACACCGGCATTGTATAATAATAAAAAAAGGTTAAATATGGCGCCTTGAAAAACTTAGCATTTACTTATTGCTTTGCAGTCTTTTCCCAAGCTTACACTTTCTATTAGAAGGTTATTAAAGCTATAGATTTACGCCAGTCAGGTGGAATAACTGGTACCTGTCACATTTATAGGTTTGAAAGGATGTTTTGAATATTTTCTTTGGTTATGCTCACCAAACTTGAATTTTTAATTCTACAAGAGCCGACATAATGTAACGGACTAGATAAGGTGTCTATCTCTGCTCCTTGTTCTAGCTTTTTTTTCCCCCTCCTCATTTCTGAAGACGACTCTACTGTTTTCCTTACTTCTCCCCCTCCTCGACATAATACATGGAATTTTGATTTTTGACAAGAATGTTAGTGTTGTTATAACGTACGTTCAGGGAAGGGGGAGGGGAGTAATTTAGATTGCATTTCTTTTTTCTTTTTTGCGCCGAGTGGAATGGTCCGATGTTTTTCTCGTCAATTCCACCACGTTCCAACTGTCCATCTTGCCTGTTCTACTGTAAAACTAAGACAGCCTCTTCTCGGTGCACTTGGTTTTTTAATCTTACAAATTCAGCAGTAAATGCGATTACCATCACATTGGATTTTTTACTCCCCACTCGATTTTCCTGTGTTGTGATGGATTCTAAGGCTGTTGGAATTTTTATCGTCGAGTAAATGTCCTTCCCTCTACATATAGTTACGATCTTCGACAGTTTGGATTAAAAAAAAAGTCTTCTTGTAATGGAATTGTGTAGTGATGAGTTGTTGCTAACGTACTGCCGCCATCATTGCTGTGTGTGTATTCTGACGGCCTAAGTGTCATGTCATCAATAAAGCTATGTTTACAGTAAGTAAGCAGAGGAAACTAGAGCCAACTCACAAAGAGCCACTCGGCCGTAATCTATGGTGTAAGAATCTTTCGCCTTAACTGTCAAGAACTTTGTTTTCCTTATCGACTTGCTAAAATCTGTGGTCAATCCACAGATTTCCATAAGAAAAAAAAACCCTTCATTTGTGTGTGTGTGTATTGTATATTTTTTTGTAATATCCCCCCACGACATCATTTGACTGGCGGCAGCAAGGATGGTCATTTAACAATTGTCATGCAGAGAAACTTCAAAAATTTTGGGTGATTGGTTGTCTTTTGTTAACCATTTTACTAAATTTCCATATCAAATAAATAAAAATAAAAAGAAAACCCTTGGAAATATTTTAATATTAAATATGATTATAAAATGCTGGAAGATAGTGAGAGAAGTTCTACACCTGGGTATGTATCTCCCACCTGTACAACAAGATGAGGAAGAGGGATGATGTTGACTTGTAAGGTCGCTCTGCAACTCACCCGCCGCCATGTTGAAAGGGCAGCAACTGCAACTTTTTACTTTTATTTTATTCACCGTCTTTTTTACAGAATCGATACCTTTTTGAACATGTTCGTTGTCGATGGCTCTCGTCTTTACATTTATTTTTTAAAAGAATAGATCTAAGTTACGTTAGGGTTGGCAATGTAATCATATTGTGCAATCCATTTGTTCCAATGGAACGAGAGGGAGGAAAAAAGAAACCTAGACCTGGTTTGATGGTAAATTTTCGGTTGCTAAGCATAAGCATGTTGATCGACCGCGCAGAGAGGGTTCCCCCGTTTCTTAAAAGAATGCAATAGTAACCTTATGTGGCAGTTGTGGTCTTTTAGTTTCCAGGTCAGTGTCGATAGAGCACCCATAATTAAAAAAAGAAAAAGCATTTATTTCAGTCGTAACCATCCCATGTATTTTATATATCAGGGACTACTAACATTGTCCTCTCTGAGGGAAAGATCGGCCTGCTATTTCTAGCAGGTCGGATAATATTCGCAGACTCGTAACCGTATGCGGTAGTAATAGCAACACATGATGACCTACATTGCGTCAATAACACTAGATGAAACAATTCCAGCTTATGTTGACTTAGTCGAATATATGTAATAATATTGTAATAATTAAAAGTTTTTTTTTAAGATGATTCTTTTGCTATTTGATTATTTTAAATAGCTAATGTGATCTGAATTTCCATAATCTTTTTTCTACCAAAATTAACTAACGCAAATAAGTGTTTTCTTTAGGTTTTTTCTTTTGCGCCTCGGCAACATTGAGTAAAAGTATTGCATATTGGAGCAGATTATGTGGGTTGGGCGCCATTTTGGCATCGTCTTCTACGTTATCATTGTAATACTATTCTGATATATGAGAAAACTTTATAAAATAATAAAGGATTAAGAAAAAACGGCCAATAGCTATATAAATTCTATTTTTTTTTCTGAGTCCACAAAATTTGAACAAATATTTTTTTTTTTATTTTCAATTTATTTTGATTTAGAATCAGACTTACCAGAAAGCTTTAATGTTGTATTTAGTGGAGCCCCTAAAACTGTTGTAAAATGTAACGAGACCAATTCTTTTTTGCCTTTTCTGTGTCATTCCGCCATTGTTGGCTGCCAGATTACCTCCCGCCGCCGCCGCCTATATGTGGGAGACGTGTCTCGCTCGACATTTTTCTTCTGTAGTAATCGCTCGTTTTATTATTAATATCGTAGCAGTACGTGTTCAATTGATAGACAGACCGACCAAAGAGCATCAGCTATATACTAGTTAGTATCGTTAATTTTTTTTACAAGTTAGAGATGGCCTTCCATACAAGGAATTTTTGGTTTGTTGCTTAGTGCTGTGTAATTGTCTGCCTCTCGCCATCAAGGTCGTATAACTATATGAACGGGGCTCCGGCTTGTTGGTTGTACTAGTCATGTGACTTACTCTGTTCTGACTAGATTATGTTAATGAGGTTGTGCTGCCTGTGTGCACATCTTCGATCCGCTCGCTTACCACGTTATCTTTTTGGTGCTACATTAATGTAGCCTGGTGTTTTGTTTGGCTTTTAAGACATTGCAGGATTGCCCAAGAAATTATATTCAGTTTTTTAGTGTTTATACTTCATTTTGTCATTAGACGGTCATTGCGATCGTTAAGGATCTCGGTGTTGAATGTTTGCCGTTGTGATACGTCTTGGTTTTTCTTTTTTTGTGGTTGATATCATTGCATATTAAGACCAATAAAATACACTTTTAATGGCAACATTATTTTATACTCTGGATTTCATTTACTTGTCAATTATTTTAAAATAACAAAAAAAAAAATGCAACCGTCCTGGTCTGAGCACTCCAGACTAAATTAGCTTTGGCATGGAGTTAGGTCCCTCTAGGTTCTGGGTTCAAATTGTATCTGAGACGGATATAGGTGCCATTATGCATTGCATCTCCTTGCCTTTAGTCTAAAAAACCCCTTCATGAGATGACCACTGGTCGTCAAGTTGCAATTTCTATTTTGTTTTTATATGGTTACTTGAAACAAGTGCTGTTATTTTTCAGGTTAGAGAGTTGACCTTGGACAATTGCAGGGCTCATGAAATAGAGGGTCTAACAGATGAATATGAAAACTTGGAATTCCTTAGTTTAATTAACGTTGGTTTAACATGCTTAAAGGGTTTCCCTAAACTGGAAAGTCTTAAAAAGGTCAGTTTTAATTTTTTTTTTTTTCGTTAGAAATTGTCATTCTTCACGTCTCTACAAGTTTTGATCAAACACACCATCATCTATGTGAAACTAATTCATTTTTGTGTATTTGTAGCTTGAACTCAGTGACAATCGCATATCTGGTGGTTTAGAAAAATTGCAGGAGTGTACAAAACTTCGACATCTTAACCTAAGTGGAAATAAAATCAAAGATGTTGATACTCTTAAACCTCTTGTAAGTTGTTTTGAACAATTTTATTTCCATTACATAGTCTTGCTTAAATCTCTATATAAATGTAGTTGAGAATAGTTTGGTTTATCATAATTTTTGTTATTTCAGGCCAACTTGAAGGAATTGTGGAGTTTGGATTTGTTTAACTGTGAAGTAACCCAACCTGAAAACTACAGAGAAACTTTATTTAAACTTATTCCACAATTACAGTTCCTTGATGGTTACGATCGGAACAACAGGGAGCAGGAAGATGAAGAAGAAGGTACCATATTTATTTCTTTATTGTTCACAAGGGACTAAACATAGAGGGGACAGGCAAGGCGGGATGGAGCCAGTATGCAACTGGTACTTAATTTATTGACCCCAAACGGATGAAAGGCAAGTCGACTTTGGAAGATGAAATATTGCTAAGCATTTTGTCCGATGTGCTAAGGTTTCTTATTTCTTGATTGCCCACAAGAAGCTAACATAAAGGAGATAGACAGTTTGGCTGGGTTAGTTGATCAGATCGACCTCCCCCTCCCAATTCATGACTGGTACTTGATTTATCGATCCCGAAAGGATGAAGGACTAAGTTGACCTTGGCCGAATTTAAACTCTGAGCGACAGACTACACATTTCATCTGATGTGCTAACGGTTCTGCCACCTAAGGTGAAACCCCTTGCTTTTAAGCATCGATTTCATGGATCGGTAATACTGGTTGATTAATTCCATGGGCAGATTTTTTTTTTCATCTGTATGGTTTTATTGAATGTATGGAGAGTTCATTATCGTAGAATTGATAGGGCGATATTTTAAATAACTTGCAGTGGTTATATCGTTTTTTAAAGTTTCTGTAGCCTTGTTAGAAATTAAATGCTAGAGTTATCTTCTTGAAGTTGAAGCCATCTTCGTTTTATCCTACTGCTTTCTGTTAGAGGATGGTTGCTAATTAAACAATTATGGATTTAGGAGATCTAAGTTGGCAAATACTTGGTTTTTCAGTTGAAGTGGATTACGATATGGATGACGAAGATGATGATGATGATGATGAAGATGACGAAGAAGAGGAGGAAGATGATGAAGTAGATGTTGAAGGTGAGTTTGTATATCCATAACATTTTGTGGACTTTTTTTCAATTTTTGTCACTCGTAATAGATGTTTTGCATAATTTCTGGTTGTTTTTATTTATTCACACATTTTATTTCTTTCTTATAGATGACGTGTATGATGAAGTACAAGACGGAGAAGAGGAGGAAAACGAAGATGTACGTCTAGATTATTTGGAAAGAGATGACTTAGACGTTAGTATGATAAAACCAATATATTATACAGTCAGGCACAACACTTGGAATTTCGATGGTGTTTCCTGATGAAGCTTTTGCATTGCTGTGAAAATAATCAGTGTCAACAGTAAGACCTGTTGAATGCTAGCCTGACTCTTAGAATAGGGTTTTAATCTTACATGAATTTAATACATCTGCAGTTCTTCCAACCTGTATGTTGACTGCATTTCTTTTTAATTGGTAACTATTAAGTTTTAGGAACAATTTCACAGAAAGAAAGACTTTACACTTTAATATTTTCTTATTTTAGGAGGATAGTGATGGTGCAGATTTTAAACCTGCTGATGATGCTGAGGATGATGATGAAGAAGAGGAAGAAGGTTTGTATACTTTTTTCATTTTAGTGAAATTCTTTCCCCCCCCCCTGCTTTTTTTCTCTTATGGCTTCCTTCACCACTTAGTCCTGATGATGGTCTGAGTTTGATATTTATTTACTGTTTTCAGAAGAGGAGTCAGAAGGCGAAGAAGATCCCGAGGCATGTGACCAACGAGGGAAGAAAAGAAAGCATGAAGAAGAAGAGGAAGACGAATAATTGGAGATCTTGTAGCCCTTCTGGGTCGAAGTGCAAAGACTGTGTACAGTATTGTTGATGGAAGCCCTCGCCTCCCCAGGTGGGTGGCAAGGTCTGCCACCAGCATATCGTGTGTGATGATGATGCATACCATAGTACTACCACAAAATAAACTTTTCAACTTAGGTCATTCTAACTACACATAGTGGTGGCCAGCATTTCTTCAAGATTTGCCCCCTGTCCATTTCTCCTGAGTCCAGCCAATTTATCCTGGTACCACGGGTACACTCTTCCTATTTAAGGTTTTAGCTTTCAGGGTTTTTTTTTTTTACTATTCTGCTGCTCGTTGCTTTATTGACTTGCCCATTCTTCTTAGTTTGAGGGTTATATTCTCACACTGCTGTCTTTGGTTTGAATATTGCTGCTGTCTTCTTAGTGTTTCGCCTTGCAGCCAATGTCATGTGCAGTGCTATTATCTAGTGTACATATAGTATATATCTTTTTATGCATAAGTTCTGAAAGGCTGTCTTGCAAAATTTTCTCTGGTTTTACTGACAAGGCCAAATTTCCACTCAATAACTTGAACAATTCATATATTCTGTTTGCTGATGCTAAATTTAAAGAAGCCTACTTATAAATATTTAAGGAAGATATTTTTTAACCTAGTTGTTAGTTTTTAGGGTCATGTTAGAAGGCCTGGTGAGATGTATAACTTTATATTATGTTAGATGAATTTATTGGGATTAGTTTTAAGATGTGGGTCTTTAGTTAAATTTGTTTTCTGGCTCAATGAGATTTAAACAATAGTTGCAATTGAAATAAAATTATTTTACATTAGTGATTTTATTTCTAGCAGCTCAAGGAAGCATGGTATGCAGTTGAAAATTAAACATCATTTATAGCCTGTAGGGGATTGATTGGATCAGTGCCTTCTTGTAAAAAAAAAAACCCCTGCTTTGTGCAGCACTATATTGCCATGTGAATGTTTTAAACTTCTGCTGAAATCCTTAAAACAACAGTTGCTGGACAGTTTTTATTCCTTCTCTTTAGATGTGATACTTTGCTGTTGGGTGTGTCTGGAAATGTATTTACCGTGTGTGCCTAATTTAACTGGAGATTTGTTTGGGGGCTCAAAAATGTTAGTAAAGATCTGCTCTCTATTTCAATCATGGCCAATGTTAGGATTCAGTCCTTTTAATGTTAAGCATTCCATTACAAGCAGCATTAATTTCTGGTCTCCCAACTCTGCTTGTTCCCAATTCTGTTGCTCTTCCAACTATGTAGGTCAGTATTTCTAGAGACCAGCCAGGGGCTAATCTACTCAAATGAGATTCAATGTTACAAATGTTAAGACTTTAAAATTAGGTACGGTTCAAGGTCTTAGTTTTGAGTAATGTTCTTACTTGTGTGCATGTATTTCATAGGGCTCTTTTTGCATATAGGGACTTTTTTTTTATGTCATACAAATTCTCAAGTCATTCGGAATTTTTCCTTTTTGCAAGTACTACTTTGATGACTGTTAAAGCAACCAGGACTATTGTAAAATATCCCCCATCCCATTGTATAAAGTTAACCATTTTAAATCTACTGTTCAGCCTGTATAATAAAGTTTCATCATTATAATCCAGCTACACCTTTCATATGGACATGGAGCAATCAATTTGTTTTAACAACATGATAGTAGTACTTGGGTTGCCTTTCAGTTGGCACCAACAAACGTGATTCTTATCTGCATATACAGGGATGTTTGTTCCTATATAATTTTATACTATAGGTATTGGTTCAGATTTCAGCCTTGTTTATAAATGAATATAGTGCTTAGTTAGTGTTGGTGACATTGTATTATTGTCTCAGCAGTATGAACACATGTGCATTGTTGCAGTACCTGATATGGTTCCTGATTGTGATTCTGGGTGTCTCCAGCAAGGTAATGATAGTTGGGAAAATCAAAATGACTTCAGTAGATTAAAATATTTTCTCTTTTCCACGTGGTTAGTTGAATGGCCTAAGATTTCAAACCCTTACAAGTCAGCCCTAGCAGCCAGGGTTGTTCCTTCCTAATTTGTACAGTAAAAGAGATCCATTTTTGTATCATGTGGGTTGGTGTTGCTGGTACTTGTGGGATTATATACCTCATTTGTAGCTATAGCACCAATTGCATTATCCCCTATCCCTTCACACTTCCTCTCTATTTTCTCCCCCAAATACTCGTCTTTTTTTTAAAAACTCCCTCCGTTCTTTAATTTTCATTGTAAACTTGACATTTTCATACATGACAGCCATACACCACCACTCCAACAGGCTGAATTCTGAACCAGCATCATGAAGACTACTCAGGAGTTTAGGCACATTCTCCACCTATTAACTGACCCTTCAATCATTGTGCTCTCTCTTTCTCTGTTGCAAATAAAAAGATTTTTATATATAAACTTCTTGTTTCTCTCGGTTTGTTGCTGTACATAGTTATGTTGATGAATGTTTGTCTCGGATTAAAATTCCATCTTTTCAGTATTTGTAATGGCATGGCTGCAGTCAAATGATTGAAACACATAAAGGTATAAAACTTTAGATTTCAAATAAAGAAGCCCTTGAGTTGTACATTTTAGCTTTTTGTTGATGGATGAATGCTAGGTGTTTTCCATTTTTCTATACAAGATATAAATTACTAACTCTTTCTGGATTGTGGTTGCTGTGATTAAGATTGTAATATACAATTGAGTATGAGAATGTTGTGATGCAATTATTGAAGCCTAGTTCCTTTTGAATGTGTTTCGTGGTAGAATGTAAAGTTTTTCGAATTGATTGGGAGATGATAGGATGTTTTGATATTGATCTCTGGTCATTATTAGGTTTCCTGTTTGTGGAGACTTGCATAGTACCAGGCTGAATTGGAACTTTTTTAAAATCCATATTTTATACTAAATAAAGGTATTAATGTCGTGTGTATTAAGACTTATGAAATGTATACCTGAAGACAATAGTTGAAATATGAGAGATTGAAAACTTTTTATTACCTTAAGAGTAACTGCTGCTGTAAAGCTATATTAATATGAATGTTCAGTTATTAATGTCAATCTTTACTAGGCAAACCTAACAACGGGCTGGTTTTTGTCTTCAGCATGAGCAGGTAAGTTACATTGTTACGAAGGGTCTTATCCTGTGATGATGTTGGTCCTGAAAATCTTGAACTCTCATCACCATCATTGTAACGTCCGTTTTTCTGTGCTGGCATGGATTGCAAGGTTTGATTGAGCCACTGGAGATCCAGGGGCTGTACTAGTAGGCTCCAGCTTGCTCTGGTAGTGTTTCTATTGCTGGATTCCTCTTCCTAACGTCAATCACTTCAAAAGTGTAGTGGGTGCTTTTTAGATGCCACTGACACGGGGCCTGGCATCGATCACATTCGGGTGGTATACGTTATCAACTAGATATCAAATTTTATTCCAAGTCATAATCTGAGATATATATATATTTCTAGTTAAGATTTTTTTTTTTTTT
>JACXVO010033279.1:80681-92656 GCA_015501135.1 Hapalochlaena maculosa
GTGGCTGGTAGTCAAACTACTTACCACGAGGCCACTCCTGCACCTTTCTTCATACTAGTTTCCACAATTTATCGAAATTGCCAATCAACTGTTACAAACAGAATCCGTGAGTTAAAAACCCTTTTATGAGTGGAAATCATCGTCCGGCCTGCTTTATGATTTTGTGTAAGGCCTGCGACGAATATCTTTCTTTACAGCCATTAAAGCTGTTACCATCATTGTTATTATTACTTCAAGTAGCTTGATTAGTTCAACTTAAGTGGCGCTCCGTGGTTTATGACGAGGAGTGCTCCAGCTGGTCACGAAATTAACGCACAAGTAACTGAGCCCTCCACCACCACGCGAACTCTTAACGTAGTTCTCAGGGAGATTCAGCGTGACACAGACTATAACGATGTTGACCCCTTTGAAGTACAGTCCCGACCCGTTTTTGCCGGTTGAATGAACTGTAGCAACGCGGAATAAAGTGTCTTGCTCAAGGTTTACAACGCGCTGCCGAGAGTCGGGTTCAGGACATCTTGTTTCACTGTAGACTTACTTTTCACAAGATTTAGGAAAAAGAAAGCTTAAAGTTTGGAATTCAAACATAAAATTTCCATTTAAATATCAATACAGTGATTTCCTTGACTGAATCTTGAGGGTCCGTCGAGCGGCTACGTAGGCACCGTCTAGCTGACTGAAGATTTTCCATTTCCTAATGATTTCTATCTGTGTTTCGTATTAAGCCTGAAACTTCTCAAGTAATGTTTTAATGGTTGCGCGTTTTTATGAAGAAATATATTTTAATATGTGGAGGCGCAATGGCCCAGTGGTTAGGGTATCGGACTCGCTGTCGTTAGATCGCGGTTTCGATTCCGGGACCGGGCAATGTGTGTGTTTATTGAGCGAAAAACACCTTAGCTCCACGCAGCTCCCGCAGGGGGTGGTGGCGAACCCTGCTGTACTCCTCCGCCACAAACTTCTCTCCCTTTCCTATCTTGTTTGTCCCCTCTGTGTATAGCCCCTTGTGGGTAGTAAAGAAATAAATATATTTTAATATAGCTCGTGGCCTAGTGTTTAAGTATTGGCCTAACGATCACTAGGTCACCGGTTCTTTTGTCGGCTCAGACAGCCCATTGTTTTCCTCTATGCAGTAGAAAGCGAGTTAGTCTTCCGACGGACTGGCGTTCAATTCAAGAAGGAACCTTTTACTCACAGTCACATAAACACTCTAGAAATTAGGATAAGCTCCGATTACTTTAAGGCTTAAAGCATACTTTCGCATTCAATTCATCAATCTTATCTCTTATTCCTTTATTGCCCACTAGGGATTAAGTATAGAGGGGGACAAACAAGGACAGACAAAGGGGAGGGGTCCAGTCGATTAGATCGACCCTAGGACGCGACTGGTACTTAATTTATCAACCCCAAAAGGATGAAAGGTAAAGTCGACCTCGGCGGAATTTGCGACTGAAGAAATACCGCTAAACATTTCGCCCGGCGTGCTAACGTTTCTGCTAGCTCGCCGCTTTTGTATCATCCTCAGGCTTTCTAGAACTCACAACATAAAGGCACAGAGTTTATCATGTGAGTAGATTGCTGATCAGTATCTGGTTCGGTAACTGTTCTGAATTTTACTTTATCTATCATTTTTTACACAGCCTATAGTTTGCAAAGAACGAACTTATTCATTTTTCCACAGCCCATAGTTTACTAAGAACGAACTATTTCCTTTTTCCTGCGGCCTATAGTTTGCCAAGAACGAAATTATTCATATTTCCCACAGCCTTTTGCCAAGAATGAACTTATTCATTTTGCCCACAGCCTCTAGTTTGCTAAGACCGAATTTATTCATTTTCCCACAGCCTATAGTTTGCCAAGAACAAACTTATTCATTTTCTACAGCTTATAGTTTGCTAAGAACGAACATATTCATTTTTGCATAGCCTATAATTTGTTAAGAACGAACTTATACATTTTCCCCACAGCCTATAGTTTACTAAGAACGAACTTATTCATTTCCCCACAGCCTATAGTTTGCTAAGAACGAACTTACTCCTTTTCCTACAGCCTATAGCTTGGTAAGAACGAACTTATTTCTCAGGACCACGCAAAAGGATCTTGTTCGTGAAACAATGGAGAAAACAATGAATTCTATTCAATAGTAAAAGTAAAATATTGCAAGTGTTATTAAAATGGCAAGAAATTACTTAAAATTCATTTCTTTCGTATCTTCAGAATAATATAAAATAAAAAGAATAAAGCCTGATTGAAACAGAACCAGTGATGTAGGAACAGGATTAAGCTCCAGAGAACCAGACATTGCAGAAGGCAATTTGCCAGTTAGAGACAGAATAAACAATTACTGAAATATATATAAGTCAACTTGAACATATAAACAGCCGATAAGCCAAGTATTTAATGCACAATCTCCCAATCTGCATTAAGATTACAATTAATGAGGTGACTATTGATTTCTAATTTTGGCAAAATCTCTAAATTTGGAAGGGTGTTGGGAAATAAGGTAAATGAATCGACATGAGTGCTTGACTAATATCCATTTTTGTCGTCTACTGCTAAACATAAAAAAACATTGACAAATTGACTAAAACTCTACCTGATACAAATCTCTGCCTTCCTCTCCAACCTTGTTGCTTTAGAAGAGGAAAGAACCATTGGTTTATGTGGTCTTATATATACTATATAGGAAAAACAAGAAGAGGATAGCTGTGAGGGATAATCTTCTGAGGTTAAGCCTGTCAGATTAGAACTAAAAAGGGTGAAACAGCAACAAGAATATTACTTTTATACAGCATTTTCACTAAAGACGTCGGACGATAGAATTAAAGACTGTACATTGTAGAATCCAATGGTTGCTGTTAGTGTTACTTCTTTTCTTCATGGTACTTGTCTAGTGGAACAGGTTGAAAAATTAAAAGTTTTGGTCGTTTGGACATGGCAGCTGCAATGGCAGAATAGGAAACGAGAAACCTTCAGTCCTTCAACTTTGTTAACTCAGTACGCTGTAGATCTGTTAGCAGCTGTAGTATATCTATACGAGAGAAATCTGCCGCTCGCACACGGCGCGTAAAATAATATGTAATCAAGCAAAAGCAGGTATGAACTTATTCTATTCACTTATTTCATAGAAGGTGTTTTTCTTAACATTGCTGTCAATTTTTAAATTTGTGGTCCGTGTGGAAGTTTAAAAAAAAATATATGGGTCAGTTTTTATGCCACTCAGAAAAATCACCCTATTTAATAAACAGTCCTGTATTTTGAAAACCACCCCCATACAAAATGGAATATTCTTGGGTCCTGCACTCAATGGATTTGCATGTCATTTATACGCTTTTCTTACTCATTGACATAGATTTATCTTAGGAAAATATCTTCATTCTATAGTAACGATTATTTGGACTATCTGCCATCTTTTGTTTATAAATTCCTTGTATTGAAATAGAAAGTTATTCTTGACGGATAAGGCAAAATATAACTGGTTTATTGAAGAATAAAATCCATTTGAGAATCGTCCAAGTCATTGAACCGAATTTGTATGATTGCTTTTTGGATATATAATCAGATAATTTACATATTTACTTTAATATTGAATTGTTTGTTTTGTAAATGATACTGCTTTGCACAACCATCAAGACTAAGTTTGATCTGTGTACTTCCTCCAGAAAACATATTTTATAAGTATGTACTAATTAGCTGAACTTAATGATATCTACATTTGCGAAGTTACATTTTGTTTTTACATTTGACGGGTATTTCTCTTCAGTTATTTTGTTGTTAACACAACGTTTCGGCTGATATGCCTTCCTGCCTTCATCAGGTGTCTTGAAAAATTTGAAACCTGGTTTCTCATTCCTAAGGTATTTTAATGTTATTTTATTATTCAGGTCGAAGCCTGGAATCGAACTCGTAATATTGGGGTTAATAACCTGCATTCTTAACCACTACGCCATTATGGAGTGAATTTTAAGGCTTATAAATCTAATGTTTTCGTATCCTTCTTTAAGACTGGCTCCCCTATGCTATTTCTATCTGCTCTTGTTCTTCTAAGGAGGTTGTTGTGTCCTAGCATATGAGCTGATTCTTTTAGTTTTCCTATTTTCCAGTGAGTTCGTATTTTCGAGTGATTAGATTTATAAACCTTAAAATATTCACTCCATAATTGCCCACGAGCATATGGCGTAATGGCTAAGAGCGCGGGCTACTAACCCCAAGAGTGTCAGTTCAATTTCAGACTGCGACTTGAATAATAATAATAACATAAAGGATACCTTAGAAATGAGGATCGAGGTTCGAAAACTCTCCAAGACATCTGATGAAGACTGGAGGGTATAACAGCCGAAACGTTGTGTTGAGAACAAAGATGAGAGGATAAATATCCGTCAAATGTAAATGTATTACGTAATTCCTCATCCCTTAAATATAGAACTGTATAATTGACATTTTGTTGAAAACTATACATTTAATTTGTTTATGAACTGAAAAACGTGCGAGAAGTGTCATACCCAACGTTATTTTACTTGGTTAATTTATGGATAAGATCTTAAAAATATAAAGGGTTTTAAAAACAAAAGAAACCAATGCAATTCCTTTAATCAAATTATATTCCATATCGCAGCAACTTCAGAACACTTTGTTCTATATATAATATTATCATTTTTAACTAAACGACACGCGTTTCCTGTATTTATCACATTAAGTATGTATGATTTTGGTGTGCTGTGCATATTATTTGTATACTAAATATATTATTAGTATACTAAATATATTATTAGTATACTAAATATAAATAACTTACGGAGTAAAATGATAAATATTTAGTGAACAATGTATTTGACATCGACAGAAATGCTTTAGAATTGTAGTGGCAAGGAAATGGCGAGTTATAAACTTTATATATCCCAAAAGGGATCCATATCAATGACATGAGCCAAAGAAATTTGGTCAGAATTCGAAATCGGATCACGGATTTAGTTCCTTGAGAATTTATTGCTTCAAACGGCAAAATATAAGAATTACAAACAAGTATAATTTAGAACCATCAGTTTACTTTTGAGGCGCCTGTACTAGTATTTATTGGTACTTATTTGTGACTGAATAACGAGAAGAATAAGAGGCTGTGGTATTCAGGATTTCTTCAAAGACATTGACTGTACCACGTAAAACTGTTTTAAACACATTAAAATCACTATGGTTTTGGCTCTATAGAAGTTTATGATTTTCTTTATCATACTTTATAATGTATCAAATTCAATCAAGGATTGAAACTGCCGTGAAGGCTCACCCTTAGGAGAACCTACCTCTTAATTTGTGGCGTCCGTCAGCCAATAAATCAAAATATGATAACCAAGTAAACAAAATATTATAATATAAAAATAAATAAATCTAAATTTTGATGGCAAGTGAACAAGAAAAGCATTTTAAACAATATCGACTTCTTGCATGGTCTGAAGACAATCGGGAATACTAGAACAGTGTATAAAAGCATGTAGTGAAAATCCATCTGAAAGTTGACGAGAGAATTCTATTGATAACATAAAGGTTACATGCCTCGAGGTTTCAAGAATAGATAAAGAAATTATTGAATTATTGAAAATCCCCGCTCCTGAGTTTGAAAGTTGAGAAGAATCCAAAGTTCTTTTAGCTTTTATCATACTTCTTCGGAGTAGAGTTGTCTGGAGTCTGACAAGCTCTGTAGAGTCAGAAATACAATTCCAGCGAATCGTGTTTCAATTTCTACTTGAAGTTATTCTGCGCAAGTTACTTTGCAAAAGTCTAGTAGTGAAAATTCTTATTTCCTTCTCTATAAAACCAGTATGTAAACCATCATTACCAAAGACAAGATATTCGATTATGCCAGACTTGCCTGAAAAAAATGTTACGATATTCTTTTAAATTCAATTAGTTCTCGTTGGATGCACACAAAATTTGCTTTTTCTCTGAATATGTAGATTTTGTGAAAAAATCCTCAAATCTCTGAACCAAACTACAACCGAAAACGATGCCAGGGCTATTTGATGACCCATTGATGACCCATTTATATGAAACGAATTTGAACCTTTCTACACTAGTCATTGGTGATAAAAAAATAAAAAATAAAAACAAATTTCATTGAATGCTGTAACAACTGTGAAAGAAATCCCCGCAAGTTCTAAAACGATGATTTTCCCTGATTTTCTTGACCTATGTGCATTTTGTAATGGGTTATGCAGTCAATAGCAAAAAGTAAAATTTTATGGTTTAATCAAAAACAAGGAAAATGCCAATAGAATTCTTGCAGAGCCTCCCTACAGTGGGGAGGGCAAGTGGGAGGTAAACGGTTGTTGTTAAACAGTTCCAAATGAGTCAAGATCGGTCAGTTGTATAGATGCAGGTTGTAGCTCGAAAGACGAGCAGTGCTCCGTAAATGCACATTACGAGTTGTATCTTTTGAGAAATATAATTGTCACAGCGACATTCTACGACGCTGAGTGCAATGCTGCAGTTTGTACATAATTCATTCTCTTCGTCATCCTGTTCACTCTTACACGATCGAAGATCCTGTTGATAGTCATTACAGAGGCAGGCAGAGTGAAATCTGTATCCTGATAGCGGCCATTCCTCTGCACTCATTGTACTTCGGTGGTGTTGCAGTTATTTGTGCATATGAATTGATTTAGTGTCGTATTTATATAGAATATATTTGTCTAGGTCTAGCGCTATCGTCCTCTGCTTACGCGTGTATTCTCTGATGACGAAGACGTATGCCGAGGGAATTTGTTTTATGCGAGTTGAGTGGTTATTCTTTAACTGTTACACTTCTGCAATCATTCGTTTTCTTTAGAAAACAGAATTCATATGTTGTTGTATCTCGGGAGGGTGATTTTACCAATAAAAATACAATTACCATTCCGCCAATTACAACGTCTGTTTCAATACACATTTTCACATCAAGAATCTTGTAAGACAAAAGATAAAAATAAAAATAAAAATAAAATAAATACAATAGAATAAAAAAAAGACGAGGATTAGTTGTGCTTATTTTTGTTTACATTTAACATAAAACCGCATTTAAAATAAGTGGCTATAAACCTTACATAACAAGGCACTCATAAATGACTGAGTCATTATTATACGTTATCAGACTACGAAGGGATACATTCATTTATGTCTAAATCAAACCGATTCTTGCCAGCTAAGTTCACTCAACTTGTTAATAGATACATCCGTAGGTGTAACTTATCATGGATGGATACTATATTCTTTATCGCGCAGCAGAGAGTTCAGCATGCCGGGTAGATGAGGGAAGAGTTCACAGCGTAGCTCTTTCAAAATTTAATCTCTAACAAGTCAAGAAAAGAAAAACAGCGTGAAAGAAACAAGGTAGTCTGCGTGGTTCCTACATCTACTAGAAACACCATCCAAATCTCCTTCAGATTATACCCTACCATCGTAGCGCATCTCAGTCATGGATATTAGCCTGAGATATACTGCATGAAATAAACAGGGGATGATCATAACTGAAATGTCTAGATCTACTCATTCAAAGAATACCCATGGCTAAGCAACATTTCTTTAACAGTTTTAACTCAAAGTAAGGTTGAGCCGTTACTGGATGAAATCAATAATGTATTTTAATTAAATATGTAGTTGCTTCAGTTAGTTTATAACATTACAAATCTGTAGGGTAAAAATGCTATAACACTAGGGTTTGGCGTCTCTGTTAAACAGATTTCTGAAAATTAATGAAAATTAGATGATTTATTATATTGATTTTTATATCATACTGAAAATCATTTTCCCACAACATTTAGTGCGTCGTTCTTAACTTATTAAAATTTATGTAATCAAGGCATTCGACTAATTTCACTCTGCGCCTTTTATCTTTAATGATGCAGATCAAACTGTCCAAACATTAATCGAAACTATTTTTGTGTGTTATCTGATCAAGCTTACACTATGCTGAAGAGGCATAATTGACCAAAGCATGTCCATAGTTGTCGTTTAGTATAAATAATTATCACACATTTTCCTAATCGATACTAAAATATTATTTCTTTATTTCTGAACATTTTCTTTGAGAGCCTCTCACAGTTGCCACAAGGTTTGAGCTTTCTTGTTACAGCTTAAAGAAAATCCAGTTAATTAATTTCTTTTAAACATGTGATCTACTTAGTTTAAGAAATTAGTAGATCTCTTCACTAAAAGTTTATAGTGATCAATTTTGAATTTCTTTGTAATAATGAATTTTTAATTTCTTATGCCTTGAATGTTGACTTTAAATTTCATTTCTCAAGAGGGCTGGTGAGACACGTGAAATACTGTATCAGATATACTTTAATGTTATATTCTCAGCATTAAAGTCCCCACCCCCCAATGAAGTAGTTAGCCATAAGGCTACCGAACTAAACTTTCCAAAGACATCATCAGATTCGTCCTTCTTCCATAAACCAAGGATTCCTAATTAACCGATTTGCAATCCATTATTTATTCATGTATTTCTTACATTTCTGATTAGTTACGAATCATTTTTACTTTGGCTTTTAAAAATATAAATTTCAAGTTTATTTCCGATTTATTGTTATTCGTAATTTCTTGTACAATCTTCTTTGTGTCTCTTGAGAATTAGCCGACATATTTTCCGTTTCTTAATTTTTGTTATTGCACTTTTAGCTTTGCTGATTATTTTTTATATTTAGTTTACTTGTTGTTTCTTGTTGATTAACTGTGTAGACTTACGATTAAGTAACTGTAAGATATCAAACTGCCCATATGAAAGGAGAATATATCAGTGTTTTCTTTTCTATAGCAGTGTATTTTGCTTTCATGTCGGCATTTCTGACACCTACTGTTACTTAATGGTAGGTTTAGGTACATAAGCTTTTTATGTAAGTAACTGTCCACCCAGTTCACGTAGAGTCTTTGACATTTATATATCCTACATAATGTTCTTTGGTTTAACTTCTCCGAGATTTACTTTGCTATAATTTATTTCTGGTGGCTTGTGTCTGTGATAACGTCAAGAATGATTTATATATCCAAACGCTAGAATATATTCAATATTGATTTTAATTCATTCTTTTATGTTTGTACCTGAATATTGGTCATAAATTTTGTTTTACTTCTCATATGCCTATTACATTTTGTCATCGTTGTCATTAGTTACATTTTAGCGATTAGTTTCACTTACCTTCAAAACCTGTGGACATCACGAAAGATAACAAAGTTAAGAACGGTACAGTATTTTTGAAACCCTTCTTTAGCTGTAATTGTAACTGTGCTAATGCATTAATGGTTGTTTTAGCACGCTCGTTCCATTGTCTTTTGTAAATAACGTTTGTTGAAGCTAATAGTTGCTGACTCAGTTTATCTCTTATTTCTAGTCATGCAATCTACCCGAAACAGTTACAAGAAGTTTCACCACAAATTTGTTATATGAATTGTAAAATCTATTTTTGATGAAATAAAATGCTTCAGATAATCTGATCTTAGTTTTTCAGTATTTTATGAATGATTTACACAAGATAACCGTATCATTATTTGTTACACTTTGGAGAAGCAAATCTTTCAAACACAAAACTATTCCGCAACGGTCGTGTTCCTCAGCAGAGACGTTAAACACGTCAACATTGAACATCTGCTAACCTTTTAGAAACTATGAATGGAACTTAATCAAGATTACTGCTTACATCTCTGAGGCAGTTACACTCAGCCTACACATGTTATATAATGTATTCAAGGAAAAGCTATACACCAGACAAACACGTTTTTCCCCATAAATTCAAAGCAAAATCGTAAGGGAACACTCCCCCACTTAAACCACTGCAAAGAGATTGTTTTTCTCTTTATAAAAACCGGTCCAATACTCACTGCTTGTTAATGATAAAAAAGAAAGCTTTAAATTCAAATTGCTCACCCATTTAAAATGTTATCTTTAATATAGAGTATTTGAAAGAATAAAAAACTTAACTTTACCTCCATTTTCATTTTTAGAAAAATATATATCAAGCACTTTTTAATTGGGGAAAATTATTGAAATTTAGGTTGTCTTCTTCTGTGGAGACTTAATAAACAATTCTTAAACTCATTCCCTTCGGCAAGCCGCTGGCAGTGGCTTGTCCTATCTTACCGATTCCTACAGAAAGCCGCTACTAACGGCTTTGATGACGTCGCTTTTAAAACGAAGAAAATTCCGCATTTTGTTATTTCGCCCTCGAGTATTTCGTACAAATATGACATTTCTCTAATCAAGTATTCCGTCGGGAATGAGTTAATAGGGTTTAACTAAAGCCGTTTATTCATAAATACTATATTTAATAAGGCAGTGAGCTGGCAGAATCGTTAGCATATCGGGCGAAATGCTTAGCGGTATTTCGTCTGTCTTTAGGTTCTGAGTTCAAATTCCGCCGAGGTCGACTTTGTCTTTCATCCTCCCGGAATCGATAAGTAAAGTACCAGTTGCGTACTGGGGTCGATCTAATCGACTGGCCCCCTCCTCTTGTTTGATCCCTCTATGTTTAGCCTCTTGTGGACAAAAAATAAATAAATACTACATTTCCTTTTCTACGAACTCAGTATATACATTGCGCAATATTTACATTTATTTAGAAGACTTCTCTATGAATATAATTCTTGGTCAGTGTTCTCTTCTCATACGTACGACGATGTATCTTTCTAAGAGTCGGAAGATGCAAACTGCATCACTTTAAACATTGTCTTTAACTCATGTTTAACGACACAACACGAACATGTCTTAAGAAATTGTAATATTTTTAGAGCGAATGGTAAATCGAAAGGGAATTCAGGTAATCATTGGTATCCTTCCAACGTTAATGCAACTAAGTTCGCTAGTGGTCTGAGAATTGCCAGTTGCATTGAGAATCCTGTATCAAGTGCCACTGCAATGGCCATTTCTCTGGTTTAAATTTCGGAGAAAGATTACTGAAACTCTTATCTTAATCTTGACCATGTGGAGAAGGTTTAGTGTATTTAAACGTCCAGTCGGATAAAGAAATATTTGAGTTTCTTCTGCCACCAAGGTTTTGATTCTTAGTGTAATCACACTTACAAGAAGTTTATTTATAATTTCATCGTTGGTGATCAATTATATCATTTTTGTTGTTAAAATAACTCTTGGAGACACCAATTGTTCCTTTTCAGTGTATGGCAAGATAGGAAGGTGTGTCAATATTAACAATATTTGGAATCTTTGCTTCTCCTACTTCCAGCAAACAGTTTGCACAGTGATTTGTCCGATTAAATGCAAGAAAATCATTGTTGTCCAAACAACTGAGAACTCTCATATTGTTTAGATATGCAAAATTTTGTGCTGACTCCAAATGGAAATCCTTTCCGTGAATCAATTATCAAAAAATCCCTGACCTCCACAGCCTACTGAGAAAATTTGCTGAAAATCGCCACAGGAGCTTAATAATTTCTCTCCAAGAAGTCGCACATTGTTAATTCTATTTGGAAACGTGCGAGTCGAAGCTTTGCGAAATGTTTCAAACTATAATTAACAAATATATGAACAAGAAAGAAATTTTCTTTTTGGTTTCCTATACACGACAAAACACTTTTCCTGTTTATTCATTGTGTATGCAAAGCACTCATAATGTCAATTAATACTCGCGCTTTATATAGTCATACATACGGTTTTTCCGGGCAGACTTGAAGGAGACTTGGCTGCTATTTCAGTTAGTTCGAGTAACTACATAAAAAGCCGCCATATTTGAGAATAAGCCTGTCTATTTTAGTATTATTTGTGGCAAACGTTGAAGGCTGAAATAATGTTTGGGAAATAATAATCTTGTTCACAACATGCTTTTCTACTCTAGGCACACATACACATACACATATACATTCGTGCTTGCATATTTATGTGCATGAATGCATATAATATATATAAATATACGTAAATGTGTATATATATGTATGTACATGAATGTATATATATATGTATATATATGTATGCATATGAATGTATATATATGTATATA
>JACXVO010033279.1:270316-280943 GCA_015501135.1 Hapalochlaena maculosa
TCTGAGGCTATAGCAGAAGACACTTGCCCAAGGTGCCACGCAGTGGGACTACGTTTGTGAGTGCATGTGTGCATGTGTGTGTGTGTGCGTGTGTGTGTGGTGCGTGCTTGGGCTAAATTCGACGATTTTTGGCTACCCATTTCAGATTTGGTTTGATGAATTTTCGAATAGTAAATATTGTGGGAAAGCATTACAATTAAAGTTGCAGCAGAGGAAAAGTGAGCGGACACCGGTGATTGACAGCCTGCAGAATATCGGTAGCATAAGGATTCACATCGTGTATCTCAATCCTGACATCATGACTGACGCTCAACGCTCTTTGACCATTGTAAAGTTTGTAAGGCGTGAACTGGACTGCTACAACAGAGATCACAAAGCCATGACTGGCTGGAAGGGACACGTTAGGCATTATGGCTGCATCCGCGCGGCAGGATCCATCCACATATCTTTGAAAAGGGCCTTAAGCTCAACCCAGACGACTATGTGAAGCTGTTGGAGACTGCGGTCAATCACTGGCTGTAGAGGGTTTCTGTTAGGAGGCCATATGGATAGCAGCAGAATTTGACTTCTTGCCAAACCACCGGAAATAATTAGAAGCCGTTGTCGGTGAATTTCTAAGACTTTACCTTCCCTAATTCCTGGCCTCCTAACTCTTTCGATTGTAATCCTTTGGCTCGATTGAGAAAGACCCTACCTGTACTGTGGCCGAGCTGGTGGTCAAGGTCTCGGAGTGTGTTCGAAGATCTTCTCAAGCACGCAGTGAGAAACTCTTTCGATTTTAAACCTATGGCTCGATTGAGAAAGACCCTACCTGGGATCAAGGTCTCGGAGTGTGTTCGAAGAACTTCTCAGGCACGCAGTGAGAAACGCATACGCCAGGTTCCGGAACCGACTTGAGGCCGTTGTAGGACCTCAGCTCTGTTACTTTGAGTAAACTGTTCTCTTCCAGCTATAATCAAGTCGACACCTTTCGAGTTTTATAGGATTTTGTTTCCGTTTCCCCTTATACAAATTGTCCGAATTTGAACATTCTATGCTATATTTGATGTTTGTAGCATACGTATGTACATATATAGATTTATATATATAGATATATAGATTTAGATTATATATAGATATATAGATTTATATATATAGATATATAGATTTAATATTTATATCTTATCTATGTGTGCGTGCGTATTTAAACCCCTGTCAAAGGAAAATAATCTGTTTTCTCCGATTTAATGACGTAGACTCTATGTGGTCATTCAACTTGCTAGAAATAGCAGCCAAATCATTTTCAAATGAAACCATACAACCCTAAACACAAGTGAATACGCAGTATGTTTATTGGAATGCAAAAAAAAAAGGTGTGATGATTATGAATTTGAGTATAGGTACGTCTAACCAAGGTGAACTGTGCGCTGAAAATGACTACAAGGACAATTTTATTCTTGAAATTACATACATCGAATAAATATGGTAAAAAATAAACCTTTCTTTTTATAGAGAAGACATGATTACTTCCATGCGTTCGTTCACATTAATTGTTAATAACTTAGAGTTGAGGTATCGGAACGTAATGTTAAATTACAATTTACTTAAAGGTGTGTATGGTTGGTAAGGCCTTGAAAAGTGGAGATCATAAATAGCCCGTGGTTATACAGTTGTCTTTTCAACATGGCTTATTGTGTTACACATACACGCATAGACACTTATACATTTATACATACATATACAGATACGCACATGCATATTCTTTTGATAGAAAAATGTAGCCGATGTGTCTCTTAATGATTTCACACACGCATTAATCGCATCAGTTCGTCAAGTTGTTAACTTCTTGGTGAAAAGAGACACATCCACCATTTTCCCATGCGAGAGATTCGACTGATATTTCTATAGTTGTGCTGAAAATAGAATATAATGCAAACATACATGGACTTTAAGATTTATCAGTTTCCAAATCTATCTATCTATCTATCTATCTATCTATCTATCTATCTATCTATCTATCTATCTATCTATTTGTCTGTTTGTCTGTCTGTCTGTCTGTCTGTTTTTCTCTCTCTACGTATGCATATGTGAATATGTCTTTATATGTGTGCTTTTGTGTACATTTGTCTAACCTCCCTGTGTGTGTGTGTGTGTGTGTGTTTGTGTACGTGTATGCGGGCGCGTGTGTGTATGCGTATGATTGTGTGAACGTGTGTGTGTATGTGTTCATGTACGAGTGTGCGAGCGCATGTATGTGTGTCCGTGTGTATGTGTGTGTGTGTACGTGTATGCGGACGCGTGTGTGTATGCGTATGATTGTGTGAACGTGTGTGTGTGTATGTGTTCATGTACGAGTGTGCGAGCGCATGTATGTGTGTCCGTGTATGTCTGTGTGTGTGTATGTGTATGTGTGTGTGTACGCGTGTGGATCAGTAAACGAACAGGTACATTTGTAGAAATCAAAAGATAGTATTTTAAAAGATAGGTTAAGCTAATACTAAGTTGAACAGACACTGGAAGAAAACAACAAAGAACAGAGAAGAAACAACCGCTGCATTTTTGCCAGTTTATTTTGCCGCCATCATTGAATTGCATGAACTTCCTAATTCAAACAAAACTTCTTCACAGAACCCGATAGTCATACATAACTTCATTCCTATGAGCAACAGGGGTTTGATATTAGAAAATGAGTTCATCTGTAGCAAAGGAAAAACAAAACAAAACAATTCTGTGTTTTTATCGATATCTGTTCTCTGGTGAGATTTCATGTTTTTTATTTTCTTACATTAAATCCACAACTTACAGAGAATTGAATTCTCGAGTGAAAAACACAATACGCGTTGGTTGTCGCCAACACTCCTTACAGAGAATCGATTAGTAGACAACGCAAAACTTCCCGCCAAAAAAACCTGTGGATTGTTAATGCGGTTGGGTCGCTTGCGCTTTTCTACTGTCACCTGGACGCCACAGGGAAGTTATAGCAATAGATAGAAACAAATACATCACTGACAGTAAAACATTCACAGCAGCACAAAGCACAAAGAATATTCACAGAATACTAACAAAAAAATAAAGCCGCAACGGAATAGAATAAAATAAAACTTACATAACTCATTAAAGAATGGCACCGTTAATTTCTCTAGAGCTCTATTTTGTTTCTGGTTGTTAACTTCAGTTTCCGCCTGAAGCAACGTCTAGTAAATTGGTGGGCAACAATTAAGCAGGTTCTAATACACGCCTCATCATTGTACATTCTGCAGATGTGCATCAAGATATTTTTTGCTTTTATAAATATTTTGCTGTGTTTTAAAATGAAAATCTAGATAAAAGCGCCTAGAAAATCAATAAATCTGCTGGAGGCTGCTTTTATCCCCAGTATGTTAGATACTATGTTTTCTTGCAACATATATCTAAGCAAAATACAAAACATTATTCATTTACTCATACGTCCATAAATAAACACACAGGAAACGTTTGTTGTTAATCTGCAGAATATTCACATATTTCAAAAATAAAATAACCAACACAGTTATAAATTACAATATTTTTAGGAAAGGATCAATATCGATCGCTACACAAGTCTTACTCTTTCTTTGTAATTAACATAAGCAGAAAACAAGTGAATGCATGCAAAGCAATAGTTGTTGTTGTTTTTTATTAGCTTAATTCAGTAAATGCTAAAACGGTTAAAAAAAGCCGTATAAATCCAGAAACCATTTTACATATAAACTAAATGTTATAAAAGTACCGAATCCTATAGAAATATTTGCTTTTCAAACTTTATTAAAAGGTCATGGAATTGTTTTAAAAAATCAGGAGGAAAAGTACACAATACAAGGCGTAAAGTACAATTATAATTGTTCGGTGTAATGCCTTACGCTACTATTAGAAGTGTAAGGCATAGATCGGTTAAGGCAGTGATTGTAGGTAAGAAAAGCACATTCCCAGTGCAAAAATGTAAAATGGTGGCGCCACCTTAATACAGCTAACACAATTTACACATAAAGAACAGTAATGCATGAATGATAGAAGTTCTAAAAAAACAAAACAGATCATTTTATTTTTAAAGGGAGAGAACAGCGCTTGACTTAGTAGGGAATTTCAAGTTTTAATATAAATTTAGTATATCGAACTGTTCCGAACTGTTCCTAACTGTTCCTAACCGTTCCGTACCATATATATTGTAGATACAAGTAGCTCACAATTCAAAACTCCAGGTACAAGAATATCCTCGAAAATTTAAAGCTTGCCTATTTTTTGCATTAAAGCAAGATGAAAAAGTTTCTTTTTCACAGTCAACGTATTACTCTACAAGATCATAGTCTTAATATTTTGCAATAATCATTGATGGCAATAGTTACCACAGCAGTTTAATAAGTTCCTTCTTTTAACATTGCCGCACTTTATCTTAGGATTGCTGCCTTCTCCGTCTTTTCAAAAACCTATTGTATTTTGAAAACAACGTAGTAGTTCCCTTGATCTTGAATACAAAGTAGATGCACAGTGGGTATCGATGTTTTCTTGGTTCATCTGGTGTACATCTTTACTGTGACTCTACTGATTCTTTGCAGAGATATTTTCTATTCACTGAACGACAAACCAATGTTTACAACATATTGGCCTCCAGCATTTCTACAATTGATACGGTTCATATTAAGCAGACTACCCCTGTAGGTAACAGAAGTTGGTGCGCTGAAGCCATGAATATGGTATGAAGGAAGGTGACTCAACGAACAGGTGAAATTCACAGAGTCATTGTTCCTATGCAGTATCGATTCCTAGATATCGTTTAGTAATTTATGCTACAGTATATTTTACTACTAATTCAGCTATTGGAAATAGTAAAGCTCTGGACATTTGATAAATCAGTTTCGTTGTTGGATGTGGAATGTAATGAGTCGGAAGAAATGTCAAAAGACATTCTGACTAACCATAATTTTAACCAACGTTTTAAATAATATTACTAATATCATTGCACATAGATATATAAAGTCATAGAAATACTTTTAACCAAATTCTTTCAAAATAAATTTGAACTTATTTTCGACTCGAATACAATCACTTATATATTTTGTAATCGTTTGCTTCCACTTTCAACATTTAGCAGCTATTTTTAAGTAAAAATAGTGAGCAGGAAGAATCGTTACAGTTCCGGGCGAAGTACTTAGTGGCATTTCACCCCATCTTCTCGTTCTGGATTCAAAATCCGCCGCGATCAACTTTGGCTTCCATCCTTTCAGGGCCGATGAAATAAATAGTAGTCGAATTCTAGGGTCAATGTAATTAACTTCGACTTACTAAAAATGCCTACAAATTGTTGGCCTAGTGCCAAAATTTGAAAGCAGTGATCTTTTCTGAAATTTTAAGGGTGGGACTAGTCCATCTAATCAAGTGGGACTAGTCCATCTAATCAAGTGGGACTAGTCCATCTAATCAACTGCCACGCTGGACTGAGCCTTAATTTATTGACTCCAGAAGGATGAAAGGTAAAACCGATCATCTGGGAATTTGAACACCTAACCTAAAGACAGATGCGCTAAGGATTCTACCAGTTCACCGCCTTTAACATTGTAAGTTTCAAATTCTGTCACAAGGCCACCAGCTTCGGAGAGGATGTAAGTCGAATACATCGACTCCTGAACTCAGCTGCTACTTATTCTATCGATCTTGAAAGGATAAATAGCAAAGTCAACCTCGGTGGGATCTGAACTCGGAACATGAAAATGGAGGTAATTCCACTAAGTATTCTATGCGGTGTGCTAACGATTGTGCCATTTTTCGTCTTTAATGATACCAGTAATATTAATGAAATTAAATTAGGTGGAGAGTAGGCAGAACCGTTAACAGCGCCGGACAAAATGCATAGCAGATTTTCGTCCGCCTTTACGTTCTAATTTTAAATTCCACAGAAGTCGGCTTCGGCCGTCACCATTTCGAGATCGATAAGATAAGTTCTATTTGAAATCTGTGATCAACCGAATTAACCTACACCATCCCCGAAAATTGCTGGCATTGTGCCTAAATTTGAAACCAATATTAATGAACTTAGATATTAAGAAACTCGAACAATAAACACTCCCTATCTTCTAAAGACGGTAGGATTACATTTGAGTAAAATATAATCGTTATTTCTTGTATTCCAAGCTATTTCGTAAAGGGCTCCGGTTGGCTTGTTAACGCATCTTCAGGGTGTGATGATAAGCAAAAGTAATGCGGATGACAGAGACAGTCAGAGAAGGATAGTTGTTGTTGCTCTAGACTACTGGTTCTCAACTGGGGTCCATATAACCTTTGGGGTTCATATAGCCTTTGTGGAGTCCGTATAGCCCTTGGTGGTCCATATAAGATTTCGTTGCTAAAACTTATGTGAAATAAATCGGTTGTATTTCTACAATACACAAAGTATTTTAACAATTATAAAATCATAATTTCCAATAAATACAATAAAATAGGATTTTAAAGCATGGAATGGTTATGAATATCTAGTATACATAAATCGCAATATGTGAGCATAATGACTAACGCACACACTTCCTCAGTTCTCAATCGATTTTCATCAAACTTTATACGCGCATTACTTATATCCTAAGGACGGCCATGATTTTTTGCATGTTGGGTCTCCCATATTTTCTAATCTTTTATTAACCCCCTCATGACCAACCCGCCTGAAACCGCCTCTGGTTCTGTAGTACAAAAGTCTTGATTACATGTTTTGTATTAAAATATTCTAATAAACCTTAGTTATTATTAAACAAGTCTTAGGAATATAAATTGTGATTAAGTTATTTTACTAAATTCTTTGTTATATTTTAAATTAATTGAAAGAAACACTGAACATCGCAAAATAAATGTGGTAACAAAAGGGTTAAAAGTGAAAGGATTTCATCTATTTATTTATTTATTTCGGACTGTCTACTTGCACGGTGATGAAACTAACTAGGAACAGTGTATGCGATGAATATCCGATACGAAACAATTATAATCTCGATATTAAAACTGCTCTAAACTTTGGCAAGACTACCTTTACTTATCCTGAGTTACTTGAAAGGTGATGTTCCCTTCCTTCCCTTCTATTTGTTGATACTTTTATTTACCTACTAATGCGTTGTTTCACTTTAAAGATACTCATCCATTATGTTATTTCGACTGTTTTCCATTGTTTCAAATGCATTTTAGCGTTGCCGTTCAAACCTTTTAAAAATAATCACAAATAATTCGTCCCAAAGAACAAACCTTCAAGAAGAGTTTTGCTTCCACCAGCGAAAGCTCTGTGTATCTTTCTGAAAGCTCGAAACCATTTTAACTTTATGCAGTACTCTCTGTCAGTTTATATGTAGGTTATGCGGGAAGAAAGAATAAACGGGGTTTTGTTAGCTTATCCTTCCGAAAGAATAGCTCGCTTTGCTGTTGAAAAAAAATCTCGCAGAGGTGGGAGTTTCAACGTCTTCCTTCAAATTTATTACATCCTTTATATAGCTGTTTCTGAGAAGAAGCTTCACTTTCATCTAAAACAACTCTATTTTGTAGACATTATCCATAATCTACTCCCGAAGCAGTTCAGTAGCTCCACGTTGCATCGCTTGGAAACTTAAATCTTCTACGATCATTAAAATGCAACGAACTCCACAACAACCAGCCTTCAGTGTGGTTTTCCATTCTTAGGTTAATCGGAAACATGGATTGCCGTGCTACTCACAAACCTTGTCGGGAGTTCAATTATTTCGTGAAAAATGCCACCAAAGCGACTTAAACCTTTAGAAAGGATGGATGCATCTATTTGCTAGTTTAATGAATAAAAACGATTATAATATTTGATAAGGAAAATATACCAGGAGTTTTTAAACGTGGAATGTTTATGAAGTAAAATAGAAATCGAAAGGGTTCAGAGGCAAAAATGGTTGAGAACCACTGCTCTGGACTTAACAATATTTATATGCATTCCAAGTGAATGGTTTAGAAATAAATGTAGTGATTGAAGTTGATCGTGCTTTTGCTGTGTGTCATTTTCTGTTCGTCTGGGCTGGAGTTATTAGGAGGATACACCAGGACTGTTTTGGGACTGTGTACGCATGCGTGTGTGTTTGTAGAGAAGTGAATGCAACGATTGCAGTATACTTGGAAATGACTGGGAAAGGTAGGACTAGTATAATAATTAATAGATCTAATGATTTGTTTGCATACTAATGTTGTTGTTTCCTCTGTCGTTAACTAGTGTAGAGAGCCCGAGTGTTCGAAGTATGCTTATGCGGTGTTTTGCTCTCTTTATCATGCTTTTTATGTATTCTCCAAAGGACTGCTGGCACTTTTTGGTTTCTGGAGGTGTAGTATGTTTATGTTAGTATCTGGAAGTATGTGATATTCTTTAGTGTTCTTAGTAAAAAGGAGCCTGTTTATCTGGAATCAGTGTTTTAGATAAATTTTGAAAGAAAGGAGTAAAGAGAGAGTAGTTGTGTAGAGATGAGTAGAAAGGAGTAAAGATAGAGTAGTTGTGTAGAGATGTGTAGAGTAGTTGTGTAGAGTGATGGGAGTATATGAGTGTCACGTCAACGCGTAAGAATTGCGTGTGGTTAGGTTTTGTAAAAAGAACAAGATGCCTGTGTAGTATAGGCGAAAATAGTGAGTGAGGGAACAAGTTTTTATGACACATGATCCAAGAAATTATAGATGCTGTATGCGTTGTTTTTGCATTTTTATACAGGCTTAACAATTCCAAAGATAGCCCTTGGTAAAGGCAGCAAATAAAACTTCAAGTATGGAACTTGGGTAGTGTAGTAGGAAGCTATGGTACTTTGAAATCGCATTATGAGTAGCAGAGAAATAGGAGTGGATTTATGATGACAAAAATAATTCTGTTTCAGACATTAAATTGTAATTAGTCGATGAGGTTCTTTTTCGCTTGAGTGCTTATCTTATTTTGAAATTGTTATGCAGTTTTCAAATCCGAGTATGAGTAGATGGTGATATAACGAGTTGAAGATGTTGGAAACGAGAGTTATTCCTTCAAACGCCAGGAGTTTTAAATGAATGATTATAAATTTGTTAGACCCTAAAGCTCTCGAAGATTTGGATTGTTGTTCGAGGGTATGCAAAGTAAAAAAAATGTTGTTTACTGAAAAAAATATTGTAATGAATATAATAGAATATAAGGCTATGTTACCATATGTTGTTTAAAATGTAGAGGAACTCCTGTAGTTATAGCTTTAGAGTTGTTTTTATACCATTGAAGACTTCCCCATGATGGGAGTGAGGACATTTTTAACGTATTTCAGAAGGGAAATAAATATAAGTTGTTGGGATGGTTAGTAATGTAAGTAGTAATGTAATATATATATATATATATATATATATATATATGTATTTATGTATGTATTTATGTATGTATGTATGTATGTATGTATGTATGTATGTATGTATGTATGTATGTAAGTACGTTCATTATGATTATGTGCTTCATGATTAGTTTAAATGTTGAAACACGTTGTCTTGCTGAAGTAGAGTTTTTGTATGATATGAAACCGCCACCGTGGTTGCGTAGATGCTTCATATCATACATAAGGCGGATGTTTCCTAATATACATAAATGCATGCAACCAATGCATTATAAATGACACTCGAACACTACCTCAGCACGGTATGCTTGAGCATACAAACTAAAAAGCAGCAACACGAAAGACAGGACCATAAGAGCCAAAACATGCTGGGAATTGCGATGTTGGTTGTTTTTTTATGTGGTGACATGGACATAAGAATAGAGATAATGGCGGTACTTCCGGTGATATATATTGTATGGAGTTGAGTCACCAATGTTGTTTTCACAACATTGATTTACAGTTTGTTGCAAAATTCTACAAATCTAAAGGTAAAGAAATAAGTTTGCAACTTTAACCTCCAATTTCCTTTCTAGTTATGACGCCACCTTCTGTTTTCTTTATTATACTGTATAAATTATTCACTTCTATCTTGATCGATGATATCATGTTTGGAAGTTTGATCTACTGCAGCCTTTGTACATTGGGCAATCCTTTGAGACTAAGTAGCAATTTTGTTGTTCAGCGAAAGACTGGTTGTTATTCAGACTTATAAAACGTCAGCAACCAAATAACACTGCCAAATTGAAAACTGAGACGAACCAATACTGCCAAGGCAATCCATACTGAATTATTCTTACCTAATTGGGTGTAAGTATAACTTAGCAGACTCAATATCTTGTTAGCTTTATTTTCCTGAATTTTTATATAACGGGAATTCAGGCGAATGTTTTGAAATATATTTTTTATTCATAGCAGAGAAACAAGAGAATGCAACTAATTTATTCTCGCATTTTAGACGCGTTTATAAATATTGTTGTCATATAAGACTATAGCAAAGACTACTGTGATACTTGATTTCCCAAGTTTTTGAATTGCGAAATAGAAAAATGTATCTTTTGATGTTTCAATCGTGCTGTTTATTGGCTTAGGGACGCTCCGCTCTCTCTAGACATGTCACAAAAACTCACTATTTTCATACCATCAGACTTACGGAATAAATCAGCAAGACTCGTCTCCCCCCCCACACATATACACATACCTCATTTTAATATGCATTCTATATAACACAAATGCACACACACACACGTATATATATATATATATATATATATATATAT
>JACXVO010033307.1:409087-421410 GCA_015501135.1 Hapalochlaena maculosa
TAAAACTTGATTTTTAGCATGCGTATATGTATGCAAGAACACCTCCGCTCGCATATAGAAAGTGTTTATCATATCCGTTTTGTTTTCAATGATTCTAATTATCATTACGTTTTATTTTATAACTCACAGTAAATAGTATAAACTTTGAATTTTTAAAATTCTCGTTAAATATTTGATAGAATAAAATTTTGTACGATATTAATCACATCTCCATTCAGGAAAGTCGGTAAATATGTACATTTGGGTAACACACTGTAGATATCGTAAATTATAAATATATTATTAAAGCTATTCATTACTACCAATATCTTAACTGAAACTACTCTGAGCAAATATTCAACCAGGTTTTCCCATTCAGTATATATTTCAATATTAACCAAAATATATCATCCAGTTATATCTATAAAAGCCTGCATCACTGATCAAGTATGGCTTGTACTTATCACCGGTGACATGAAGTACAAACCGGATACATTGGCTGGGTAATAAATCGTTCTCATTTCTTAATTGCTTATAAAGGACACAAACAAGAACATGGAGCAGGGAGTCAGGCGATTAGATCGACTCCAGTACGCTGTTGGTACTTAATTTATCGACCGCGAAAGGATGAAAGGTTAAAATCGACGTCGGCGAAATTTGAACTCACAATGTAGTGACAGACAAAATATCATTAAGGATTTCACCCAGCATCTTTACGTTTCCTCTTGCTCACCTTCTTAAGACAAAGTCGACCTCGGTTTTCTTTCTTTATAACCCACAAGGGGCTATACATATAGAGGGAAATCAAGGACAGACAATTTTGCCGCGCCAGTCGATTAGATCGATTCCAGTACGCGAATGGTACCTAATTTATCACCCCCGAAAGTATGAAAGGCTAACTCAACCTCGTCGGAATTTGAACTCAGAACGTAGTGACAGACGAAATATCGTTAAACATTTCGTCCGACACGCTAACGATTCTTATTTCTTTATTGCCTACAAGGGGCTAACATATATATTTCTTTACTACCCACAAGGGGCTATACATAGAGGGGACAAACAAGATAGAAAAGTGAGAGAAGCTTGTGGGGAGGAGTACAGCAAGGTTCGCCACCACCCCTTACCGGAGCCGCGTGGAGGTAAGGTATTTTTCGCTCACTAAACACACAGAATGCCCGGTCTGGGAATCGAAATCGTGATCCAACGGCCGCGATTCCACTACCCTAACCACTGTGCCATTGAGCCTCCACAAAAAAAAATTCGTTATTGTCCACAAGGGGCTAAACATAGAGCGGAGAGAAACAAGGACAGAAAAACAGATTAAGTCGACTACATCGACCCCAGTGTGTAAACTGGTACTTATTTAATCGACCTCGAAAGGATGAAAGGCAAAGTGGACCTCGGCGGAATTCGAACTCAGAACGTAACGGCAGGCGAAAATACCACTATTTCGCCCAGCGCGCTAACATTTCTGCCAGCTCACCGCCTTCAACAAGGTGTTAACATATAGGGGACAAACAAGGACCTCCTTACTACCACAACTTTATTGTAGGGAAGCAAATTAGCTTCCGTCTTATTTTGTATTACCGAAATCCTTTGGTATTATTCTATTTCTACTTTAGATTTGTCTCAATTTTGTACAGAGTAAGACATTTCATGTATGCATGCGCATGTCTGTTTGTCTGTCTGTCTGTTTGTCTGTTTTTCTGTATGTCTGTCTGTATGTATGTATCAAACTGTCTCTCTCCCCAATCTATCTATCTATCTATCTATCTATCTATCTATCTATCTATCTATCTATCTATCTATGTACCCACCTCTTATTGAAGAGCGCATGTTAACATCGTCTCCGTACGTAATTGATCTTTCTGACTGTGTATTGTACCAAAAGATTTGCAATTTTTTATGTATTGTATTGCCGAGGCCCTCCACCGTCATCTGAGTGGTGTTTTTGCTGGGAAAACAGACCCCGAAAACCCGTTTTGACCCCAGTCCTTTCTGAAGAAGGGAATTATTAACGTAGGATTCCCTGAAATTCGGAATCCAAAATGAAACAGATACCTTGAGGTAAAAGAAAAAGATTTTAAGCTTCTCTGAACATCTCATAGACGAAAGCCATTTTTCACAAAAAAGGATGAAAAATTAAGATTGCAAATGTTATGAAAAATTCAAGAAGGCAGAGAAAAGATTTCTGTTACTTACATGATTTGTACTACCAAAACAAAGAAACCAGTGATGTCACCTCAAATAATAATCGAGATGTGCTTGCGCCATGTGTGGGCATTTAAATATTTCGTTAACTGGCACTCAGGTACTCCAACGTGAAGGTTCATTATATAAATGAAGAATTTACGAAGGCGTAACGTTATGCAAACTCTTCGAACAGAAGAGATCCGCATATTCTCAGTTTTCCTGTGAAATAAGTCAGCAAAATAACAATAAAAATATCCCAGCAGAAACTCAAGATCAATGATTGGTATCTTCAGTCGCGTACGACCTAAAGGCAATGACTATCCTAGAGATTGGATTGCTTCTTATGATAAACAAAACTAGATTGGCAAACAACTGGAAATATTGTTGCATCTAGGTGAGATCTCCTTAAAAAGAGGATTCCTAGTTCGATTTCACTGCCAGATGAGTAGCGACACTATGTGATTGTAAATGGATGCAGGCCTCGATGCTATGAATGTAACCGCAAGCAAAACACTGCAAGCACCACCTCCACAACAAACAAGTGACTCTCTTTATTGTATTTTCGTTACAGTGTTTAAACATACAGGAGGTGCATACAATAAGTTTCCAGATTTTTTGTACAGGAATTTAAAATTGTCGTAGACTCTTGAAAATTCAGTATGTTATTGCTATACTTATTATGAGATGACTGACCAATATTTATCATTTCAGGTTCAAATGAACAACTATAGCAGGAATTGGAATACACCCTACTAGAGCCTGATTGTCACAGCTAGTGAATTTCAAAATGCAATCTGGATACTTTAGAAGAACGATATGCAATAAAATTCTGTTTTAAACTTGGAAAAACTGCCATAGAAACGTATGGAATACTTCAGACTGCTTCTGGACCATCTTGCATGAATCGAGCACCGGCTTTTGAGTGGTACAATATATTCAATGAAGGCAGGGAGTCTGTGAGAGATGATGAGCGGTGTGGGAGGAGTAGGGAAGTAAAAACACCAGATTTGATTGGCCAAATAAATTACAAGTCAACAAGGAATTCTATGGGGTTTTAAGGGAGTTCAGGAAGAGATTCCGTAGGAAGAGGGCAGCACTCTTCGAATCGGGTCAGTGGCATTTCCACCAGGAGAATGCACCAGTCCACAACTCCAACCATGTCACAGACTATTTGACCCAGATGGGTTTCAAGACAGTTCCTAACCTTGCCTACAACCTAGACCTCGCTCCCTGTGACTTATGGTTATACCCTAAGTTCAGAGGCAGTCATTATGTGACAATTGAGGAGAGGAAAGAGGCTGTGACGAGGGTCATTGACACGCTCACTCAAGAGGACTTACAGGGGTCCTTCCAGACGTTGTTGGAACGGTGCAAGTGCATTGCAGCCGGGAGAGATTACTTCGAAGGGGACTAGAGTTTCATGTGTGTACTATCAATAAAAGTGCCCATACGAAAAATTTCTGGAATCCTTTTGTATGTACCATATAACTTTATAGGATCATCATAAAATTTGGCTGTATGAATGCAAGTGGCTTGGCGCCACCTTGAAAACAAGGATGCGTTCTAAATGACATCAAGTAACATCATTTGGAGATCATAGCATTAAGTGAGATCAGGCTCCATATTCGACGAGCCATGCATGCTATGTTTGGCGACCGATTCTACATTTATTTGTCGCCCTCTCTGTTCACGGAGCATGACCGAAAGTGGAATGGCGGTACTTTTTCGCAAGAGTCTGGATAGCAAAGTTGAAACAGTATTCGTAGACCCGGAGGGCAGGGTGGTTGTCTTGGATGTTGACGACTATCAGAGTACACACCGCCTCTAACAGGTCGGCCAGATTTCTTTCGACGTCAAGAAGTGTTCCTAGGAACGTCTCTCCTTTACTTTTAATGGGCGATTAGAATACTACTTTGGACACGCTTCTAGATTACGTAGGCAGAGATAGAGACAAAACGAGCTGCGATGCTTCAAAGACCTGCTTAGACGCTTTCAGTTACCTGACAGGTTCCGACTCGACATAGTTTCAACGTGGACATAGCGCAACTGCATTAGGGTCATAGAGATCGTATATAGATAGGATACTGTGTAGAACCGCAGATAGAGATAACGTAGGGTGTCCACAATTTCACATAGTCAGCTAGACGGATCACAAACTTGTGACGTGTACGCTAGATTTAGATAAAGCTCATAAACAGGGTCCCGGTTACAGGAAACTAAACGCGTCTTTCTCATCAAGACAAATTTTCAGAGACCGAATTAGGACATTCATTAAGAGATCTTTTGTTGAGCCATCGTCAACAACAAATGGTGGTTTGCTCTCAAAAGAGCAATAAAGGCGGAAACCTTTAGATATAACAAAGTATCAGCTTTAGATAGAGGCAGAGTAGAAGGGGAGCTACTTAGGAGATTAGAAGAAGCAATGAGCAGCGGCATCGCATCCGACGGTTTGGCGGTGAGGTTGGTCCTCGACCATCATTTCAACGCCAAACACGAAAGGTGTATCGTCAGGGTTAGGATGCGTGACCTAAGAAACGAAGGTGCTGGAGCTGCTTGAGAGGCCTGGCAGGCAGAAGCGCAACAGGGCATCAAAACCATCACTCGGTCTCTGGTGGATGAACAGGGACGCGAGCTGCTGGAGCCGAGTAAAATGTGCCATGCCTTTCAGCAGCACTTTGCTCGACTCTTTAGTATGAGTGGCGAGCGTAACGAAGTTCGCAGGGTGGACATCATCGCATACCTGCACAACTTTCCACGACTCTTAGTGAGAAAGGCGGAGTGTTGTGAAGGTGCCATTACAGCGGCAGATGTACAGGACGCGGTGGTAGGCTTCTCGGGGAACAAGTCACTCGGTTTTAGGTGGTCTCCTCAACAAGCTTTAAAATTGTATGCCAGAGTTGTTTGGAGGCGTTTTAGCGGCAGTGTACTGCAACTGGCAGCAAAACAGCTTTGTAAGCTGTAGAGAGGTAACGCTACTAAAGAAAGACCCAAGCTGGAGTGTCGTCTTATATAAATTTAGGCCCATCAATCTGCTCGATGCAGATCTGAAAACTTTGGTCAAGGTGTTAGCCAAGCGGTTGGCGCTTGCCATCAATAAACTGCTCGACAAGGCGCAAAAGTGCGTCGTGCGGGGCCGGAGCACCCACGACAACCTCCTCTGATACGCGACATCATAGAAAGGGTAGTTAAAGAACACTGCATGGTGAGGCCCTGATCAATTTGGATCAGTCGAAAACTTTCGATGGAGTGGAACACTGATACTTGGAGGCAATCCTCGTAGTGGCCGCTTTCGGCCCAGTTTTCTGCGGCTGGATAGCCGAATTCTACAAGGGCATCCATTCAGTAGTTCGCGTCAATGGATATCTGTCTAAATCATTCGACATTTCACGTTCGGTGTGTCAAGGATGCCCCCTCTCATCGCTTCTGTATGTATTGACACTTGAGACACCACTGCGGAAGCTGGCGACACTGAAAGGCATTCCGCGAAAACTGGGTTGCGGGACAAGCGTATCTGCATATGCGGACAGCGTCACCGTCATAGGGTCTAGCCATGAGCACGTTCAGCTAGCTAGTCAGCGAGACCCTGAAAGAGTACGAAGCGGTGACGGGAACAGAGATCAACTGGGAAAAGTCGGTGGGCTTGCGGCTCAGCAGCTGGAGAAGCAAGCCCATGCCGTCTTCCAGCGCCTCCGTCGTGGGACGCTGGACGGACGGTCCGGTGAAAATGTTTAGCTTCTGGTTTGGCCCCGACCAGCAAACGGACAAACACTAGGACGAAATCACGAGCTGGTTGACCAATCTGGACCAATGGGCCTCGAGGGTTAGGAGACGGTGGCGAACGTGTACTGCCTGACCATCGTGCCTTGTCCCGAATTGGAGCGCATCCTCTTCTATTTCCATGTGGAAAGGAAACGCTCCAATAGTGCGGCGATCCCTCTGCTTCCAACTTCCGTTGAACGAAGGGCTAGGCATTCCGTGGTTAATGATGCTCAGGCACGCGCTGAGACTATGGCATCTCTGGCTCTAGCTATACGATGGTGAACAGTTGTGGTCACCGTTTGTGCGGCACGTTTTTCCGCAGCTTGTTTCGGTGACCTAGCTGAAATCGTCGATTAGAAAGAGACCGAGGGAGTGCGAATGGCACTGCGAGTATCGCGTTGCTCTGAAGCAACTATGCCGTCCCGAGTAAAACGTGAGCATCTTCAGCTCTACATAGGCGTTCTATAGAGCATTAGCGGAGAGCAGAAACGTCGACAAGAAATACCTGATCTGCCTGTTCAAGACGACCTTCGGGCCGGGACCTATAGACAACCAGCAGAGATCCATGGTGCTATCTGAATGCACTGCTCGTTCGGGATTAGCTCTACAGGCACGGCTCCAGATACATGGGCTCGACCTACCCGAGATGCAAGCAGAAGGACGAGACCGTTCTGCATGCTCTCGTTCAGTGTCCGACTACCGCAGATGTTTGAGCTTATGTCGAACGACTGTTGTCACGTGTGAGACGAGTCAGTCTGTCAACTGAGTCTATCGTTAATATTATCTCGGCTCCTTCCTTCACACGACAAGAGAGAGTCATTTTCCTAACACTTATTGCTATGGCGAAATAATGTGATTGGTGGACGCGTCTGAAAGGGTTAGAGACAAATACTTTCCACTCTGAGGAATCTCTAATCAACTTTTTCAAGTACCACTTGAAAAGGAAGATAAGTGTAGAGAGGGAAGTGTTGTCGAGTAAATGTTTGTAAAAAAGATGGGTGAATGTAGCAAGGATGGTATGTATGAATGACGGAGTCCCCATGGCCATGATACTATAGAAAACAGAAAAGAAAAACCTTCGCTCACCATTTTCGCTTATACTATTTACCGTGGTCTTTTTGTAGCTTTTTCTTCCCACGGCTAAATCTCCCTATTTCTTTCTACTTTTGGGAACTGTTTTATATTTAGACGTTTTTTTATATAGACAACTCCAAACGTTCGTGATCTCTATTTATCATATTCTCCGTCTTTCGACCCAACCCCTCGAAAAGAAAAAACAACGCTTGTAATTGTTTCTATCTATATTAAAGCCCCAGTGGCTAATAAAAAAATCTATCTATCTATCTATCTATCTATCTATCTATCTATCTATCTATCTATCTATCTCGCTATCTATCCATCTATTTGCACATACACACATACATATAAATTCACATCATAGGTGTATCAAATTCCTCCCGGGTGAGCATGTAAAAAGGTTCAGTTAATCTTAATATTAAGCAAAATAATCATTTTAAGCAAGTTGATACTATACCATATGTTCTCGATATTTCTGTATGAATTTCAAAATAATATTTTTACATTACGGCTATTAATTATTAAACAATCTATCTAATGCATAGACAGTAGTCAATCTGGAAAGCAGCATTGAATTATTCACAAGTATAGGAATAATATCACCGCAATAATTTTAGCCAGTGAATCTATTTCTATGCTCAACAGTGATTAAGCTTCGAGCATACCATTTGATACCATGGGATGTCTTCCACATTTTTACTATTTTTACCTAAACGCGGCGCATTTGGAACTGTCTTTACTAAATGACAGGGTTAAAAGGTATTTCTAAGCTAAGAACAAATTCAATTACGCAATTGCGTGCAATGAATATTTATAAAGGATACTGAAAGAGTAAAACAGATATTTCTAACACAACTTTCTGAAAGAGCGACGTGAAATTGAATTTACGAGGTTGTTCTGAAAAGTTCCTGCCTTTGTGTAAAAGAGAATACTGGAGGGTCAGTTGATCGCGATTTTATTCAACACTTTCACCTCTCAGAGTCAAACACTTACTGCAGCTGTCTTTCAGTTTTCCTAAGCACTGTAAAAGAATTCTGAATGTTGGGCTTCCAGCTAAGCCTTTCGCGACATTCTTAATGCCATGAACTTTTCTGTAAATATCCGTATGAATTAATATTGACATCCAGTTTTTATTTTAAGGTTCTATTTTATTATTGTTTTTGCATAATATTCGTTCAATTGTTTTCGAAAGGCAGTGAAACTTTACTAAAAATGACAGTACTTGCTAATGTTCAGGTTTGTTCAAATGTACACGATTGAAAATGTTATTCAGCAATCTGTACTCCTTAGGTTTTTCAAAATGTCCTCCTTAGGTTTTTCGGTTATAAAAAATTGTTTACCAATACTAATGGTAATTTGGTCACTCATTCGACGAATCACACAATGTAGAGATTCAATGAATCATGAATAGTTTCACCTTCACTGGGTTCACCAGGAATTTGTTTCTGTTTTGATGTTCATATTTTCCAGGAATCACACTCTGTTACAGATTCACTTTCAGCATCATAAAACGTATGATCCGCTTTATTGATGAAATTTCATGGTGCTGTAATGTTTATTCAAATTGTAGATGATTTTCACAAAAAAGATGAATCGCTACTATTAATATACGAACAGTAAATTTAGAATTGTCAAAAATATGTTTCTTGCATACAACTGTAACCGACCGATGTTTCCCATGATAGTTTTCGTAGGTTTTTCTTCCCTCGGATAAACCTACCCATTTCTTTCTACATTTTATATTTTGACTGTTTATATATATACAACAGATCCATCGAAAGATAAATGATAAGTCTTTGATGTTTTTGAATTTTGACCCACTAAATTACAGGGTACACTATAGGTGTTGGTATAATCCACATCCAGCGCAAAGAAAAAGAAACTAAGTACAAATAAACATAACACGAAATAATAAATTTCTGTTTTAATGGCTAGTCTCGAATACTAACCATTTAAAAAGAACAATTTTGTTTTCCGATTTCCATTAGGTTCTTCTCATGGCCTTCACAAATACAAACGACTTTATTTATATGGTTGGTGAAAAGTACGTTAAGCTCGAAATAAAGTGATAGTAATTTAAATGTGTCCCTATATAGTAATTATTGTTCATCCAAAATATTTTCCGCAGCTAACATGCATTTCAGACCTTCAATATTTTCCATAATCTGCAGCCATCTTAAAATGGCGCCTTCTTTTATCTGCTATTTTTTGTGTTAAATAAAACGTGTCACAACTCCTGTATTATGCAATTTTATATATCATGCTGAGAAATACTTTCATAATCAAATTGAAAATGTTGTTTCTGTGTTGGAAAAGACATGACAGACCTTTTAGCAAATAGCCTAAACTACTTTCTTTTCCACAATTACAATAAGCCTATTTCGTTCAGTGATTTTGCATTGATAAATGCGGTTTGACAAGGCGGTGAGCTGGCAGGACTGCTAGCGCGCTGGGCGAAATAGTGGTATTTCGCATGCCTTTACGTTCTGAGTTCGAATTCCGCCGAGATCGACTTTGCCTTTCATCATTTCGGGGTCGATTAAATAAGTACCAGTTTATGCACTGGGGTCAATCTAATCGACTTACTTTGTTTGTCTGTCCTTGATTGTCTCCCCTCTATAATTGGATCCCCTGTGTGTAATAACGATATATAAATGCTGTTTGACTTAAACTCCCTAACAATCTTAAAAAGTATTATAGAATTGAAAAAAAATTAAGTGTAAAACTGCTGAAATGTGGAAAATATAAATAAAACTTAAAGGAAACATCTTCCTTCAAAATTATTGAATTGTACCTGAATGTGCTCAAAGCATTTATATAATATTCAAATGGAAAATCGATTTCAAGTATAATCTGCAAAGCTTTACAACTATTTATTTTATAGACATTGAAAAGATGAATATACCTGGATGGAATTCGAACCCAATAACTAAAATGATGGAGCGAATTATCAAATTATGTCCCATGCTTTGCCTAGTCAACATTTTTTCTATCTTGTCTTACGGTGTTGGTTTGATGTATTTCTTCCGCATCATTTAACGCAGTTCTTCCCTATTATTTGTCTTATTTGTCTGTACACTCTCCCTGCATGAATTTTAATTGGTAAACAACGTTGCTTGTTTAACAGTTAATCCTCGAATTAACGATAAATGTAAGATCTGAGTCACAGTATACGCTGGTTAGACTGCCCGACGTTCAAGAGAGAGAAAGCAAAAATCACTGGAGTGAATACCTTGATAAGAAACATATTACGTTGCCCTATTAACATGCGAAGGAGAAACATAACCGTATGCTGAGTCGCATAAATATAAAATCCTTTCGATAGACTGGGCATTGCGGGTGTTTACTGAGCGAAAAAGCACCGTAGCTCCACGTGGCTCCGGCAGGAAGTGGTGGCGAACCCTGCTACTCTTCCGCCACAACTTTCTCTCACTTTCTTATCTTGTTCGTCCCCTCTATGTATAGCCCCTTGTGGGTCATAAAGAAATGGATATATGTTTAGAATTTGTGGAGGCGCAATGGCCCTGTGGTTAGGGCAGCGGACTCGTGGTCGTTGGATTGCGGTTTCGATTCCCAGACCGGGCATTGTGTGTGCTTATTGAGCAAAAAATACCTTAGCTTTACGCGGCTCCAGCAGAGGGTGGTGGCGAGCCCCACTGTACTCTTCCGCCGCAACTTTCTCTCGCTTTCCTATCTTGTCTGTCCTTGTTTGTCCCCTCTATGTATAGCCCCATCTGGGTAATAAAGAAATAGATATATGTTTAGAATGCATCTCTATATAAAAAAGGCTGACTGATAAGTGCGTGGAAATCATCACTTAAGCAAGATAAGTTTAACGTATAGAGACCACATCGCTACTGCCACTATGCTATATGTTTTAATCACACAACTCGGATGTGTATGTAGCACTGTATACATAGCATGCGCTAGTGATATACACTTCAGTTCAATTCAATTTATTTTATAGAACATAACTGTTTCTGTTTCGATAACATATTAGAAAGAGCCTTGCACTTTCCCGGTTTCATTGGCATACAAGTTCCCCGCAAAGGACGGGATGCCGGTCCGCCTTAGGTGGGATGCTAAATGCAGCAAGAAAGAGAAGAATGAGAGAAATTTGTGGAGACAGAGTACAGCAGGGTTTGCCACCATCCCTTGGTGGAGCCTCATGGAGCTTAAGTGTTTTTCACATTGCCCGGTTTGGGAATCGAAACCGCGATACTACGACTGCGAGTCCTCCGTCATAATCACTGCGCCATTGCGCCTCTACATGAAGTTGAGCCGGCAACATACTCCTTATTCCTATGAATAACGAGAAAATGAAATGTCAGTGAATTGTAATTCGATCAGCACCGTCTCTTAAACAAGCAAAACGGCTCCTTATTATAAGCGCATACACGCACTCTGATGCCCACTCTCACTGAAGAGGTCATGAATGGCAACGAAAGGACCTTGACAAATATAATTATTGATTAACCTAATGATCAATCAAACAATCGATTATCATGTTAGTTAAATAGCTATCGAATTACCGAATATCTGTGCATATATATACGACGATAGATCGGGCAATTTCCGTTTTTCAAATTTACTCATAACGTATTACATTTCGTAATTTCTAATTTTTCCTTAATGAGGGAACGGCCAGCAATGCTGAATACTAATATTTATCACTAACTTAATATGGCAGTCCAAAATAATGGATGGAAGCTGCCGTAGTTTAGTTCCAAGACACCCACCTCTCTAGCTAACCTTGACACACGAATCTGTCTCCCTAGAATCTGAGAAGAAGGGGTGTATCTGCTTTCCCATGGTGTTGCAGTAAATGCCGACCAGTCTCGATGTCATTGCGTCTCATCATTATTGTAGCGGCAGTTAGAAAGGATTTATTTCTTGGAATTGCCATAAAGGCAGAACACAGAGGAGGACACTACAGATTACTGTGGGGCTAGCCTAACTCATGCACCTCCTAAAAATTCGTATCCACCATCCTCTGGTAAGCTACTCGGGCTTACCAGGGTGCTGGGTGCACACACAACTTTCGCATCACGGTGCAATGATGCTTCAGTTCCTTGTTCTGGGTTGTTGGCATGGTGTCTAAATCTACCCGATTCTCCGTGCCAACACGCCAAGCACAATGAGTACCCGCTCGACTTTGCAGCTTCAGGCTGCACACCAAGTGCCCATCCGAGGTGCTTATCTTTGTGTTCGGGATGACCCAACTGGAGTGCAATGGCGGTTACTACCTGTTTATAGAAGTTTCAAGGAGCCATTGTTGGCAGGATTTGCTTCCGAAACACCTTATTCACAGATTC
>JACXVO010033308.1:3832116-3843364 GCA_015501135.1 Hapalochlaena maculosa
GTAAAGGCCCACTAAATCACTAATTTGGGCCGAGTCGGACGAGCCCATTATGACATCAAACAATTCCGGTTTATTTTGGAACGCCCTGTTTTGGCTCGGACACTTTAGACGGATTTGATTTGACTTATGCTCTCCCGTATAAATTCCAGTATTATGTGGGGTTCTCTGGAGTTCTGAACCTGATGAATAGGGGTATAGTATTATACTATCCCTTAGGAAATGGCCATAGTTCTGATTCAGAGTCCCATTTTTCTGGAATTTTCTTCTTCTGGCGCATCTTGTAAGGGATCTAGGTATTTATTATTTACTGTTCTATTTTAATCGGTTTTAATCACCTATATATACTTTTTGTGATTTCGCATTCACTTATATTTTTATTCTGTTACGGTTAGCTTTGCCGGAATTATTTGTGGTGGTGTGATTTTTTTTGTTTTTTTGCCTTTTTGCCTTTCAGTTATTTGGCGGTTTTGAAAATTTTGATAATTTCTTCACGGGTCTATAGCTGAATTTACACCTCTTTGCTTTGTTGGATCTTGGAGTTGACCTTTTTTGGATAGGGTTTAACCTTATTGGCTCATTGGGGGTTTATTATATACGTTAACCTTAGGTACTAAGTTGTTTTTTAATTTAATTTATTTCTTTAATTCCTTATAAGTATTGGTCTACTCCTCACACCTGGCCTTGGTTGTGATTCGTCTGTGTAGGCTCCGGAGTGGAGTTGTCTTCTGTGTTCCTTAGTGTGTTTTTCTATATCTCCCTATTTACCTGTCTCTACGTGAGAACTTCAGTTATAAGTGTCTCAGTCAGAGCGTATCTACTTTTGTAGTTTTGCTTTGTCTCCCTACATTTTACACTGTATATATATATATATATATATATATATATATATATATATATATATTTACATACATATACGTATACACGTCTGTGTGTGTGCATATAAGTCTGTTCGCGTGTATTTATATACACATACACGTATTCATACGTTGGTCTGTATGAATGTCTGTCTGCATAAACGTATAATACGTATGGATACACGTATGATTGTTTACATACTGTTTTCATCATAGTGAATTGCTATTGACAGCGTTTCTCTTAAAAGAATTGCAACATTTCGATCATCTCTATTTCCTTCTTTAATTGCAGAAATCTATCTTAAAACCATTTACTCATAAAAATAACAGGGGAATAAAATTCTGTAATTTTGTTAATGTTTTACATGTTGAGATATTTTCTAACTATAAATACCAAACCAGATTATATATAATTTTCCAATATAATTCTAGTTTACTGTCAAAGTATGTGCGGTAAATATTGAAATATAAATAAAAGGCGTGTTTTCCCTAAGTCACGATATATTCCATGTTTGACTGAAGTTATGAAATCATTTTAAAGATAAAATGAAATGATAAAAAAAAAATGAGGAACTCTTGATTTGCAGACTGCTAAACATATCTGGCAGTAATTGTAGCAGATAGAAATCTCAATTAATTACATTGGAACTCAATAACACGTTTCACAATCTTTGAAAAAACCACTTACAATTTTCCATTTTCATTCACATTCCACAGATAACTGAGTGATCGTTTGCCAATTCCATCTCTGTTCGGAACAGCCGACAACAAATGTCTTGATACGTTCAGGATAAAGCAAGTTGTTAATGACTTTAAAGAAAAAGGCCTATTCTGATATTTAAAATCAAATCTATATGCCCGTTAATAACTTGATCATATATATTAAATGTAAACCACATATTCCACTGCCTCACTGAAGTTGACATGATATACCACATGCATAAATATACAAAGTGTCCATTTGTATTTTTCTGAACTTTGTTCTTCTATTAACAGAAACAGGATAATCTGTTATTCAACATAGAATAAAAATCCGGCCGCCTCCTTAAAGGAGTTGAGTGTTAATTACGCCCTTCTGTGAATGAGAACAAAGGGATTAGATAACATGTAATTGTAATGGGCAGCGACATTAAATATACATATAAATAAGTAAAGGTACCACCGATACTCAGAAATTTGCATCCATAATTTTCTCATTGGAATTTAAGTTAGGGTATCTTAGTAGATTCAATTATTATTAAGAAAAAGAACACAACTATAATCGGAATTTGCTTCTATTAATTTAACACTTCTGTATTTCGATCTTTGATTGGCGCTATGGATATTGCAGCTACGCTGTCTCTTCCTCTTTCTCACTCTCCCTCTGTAATCCTCTCTCTCACTTCTCCATCCCTTCTCTCGTTTCGCCATTCCCTTTATCTGTTTTTCTTTCTCTTTCCCTCTTTTTCTCCATGTTTCTATTTCTTTTTCACAGTCAACTCGAAGCATCAACTTGCATGTTTTCCATCAACTATTCTTCAAAGGGTTGTAGAGGTACCGTACACCAGTATACCTTCCATGAGAACCAATCAGAGGCAACTGTCATTACACTTTTATTTTGGATTAACAAACATAACAGAATGAGATTATCGATATTATCCAATATCTCTTCCTTGATCTACTCTTAGGTATGCTGACAGGTTGAATCTGATTCATTTTGAAATTATGCCCTGCGACATTCTAATCTGAAATACAGGTGCCTTACTTCAGAAGAAGGACAATTCTTGCCTCGACCTAACAAGATACCGTTCTCCGCATTACATCCATCTTGAGTAAACATTGCAGAGATCATGCTGACAAACTTCTTTATGGCCATTTGTACTTGCACTTATCCTTTAGCTTGAGCAATTATATTTGATTAAAGAGATATAACACTGAAAAGATCGTATATAACATTATGTGATTTCGCCTATATCTATATTTTTATTAAATTAAAGGTAAGTGGTTAATCATCAACAATGGATTTCGTCTTGGCATGAACAAGAGCAAATTTGTGAAATGATCAGTTTTTTTATAACGTTTAAACAATAATTTCCGTGAAAGTTAAAAGGAAAATTTGACAAAATATTTATTTGTCGGCTTCTTTTCGACAAGTATCCAATGCAGGTGAAAGATAGAATCTAGTCGATACTGAACATGAAGGCAAAAGGGTTAGATAAGATAATGGTAGAAATAAAAGAAAATATAAACCATAAGCTGCTTTAAATCTGCCAAATGCCGTTTAAAACAGATATAATGATTGTCTGCAAAAACGCAAAAATGAATACTAACCCTGCTTCAGAAAGGTTATCTCAGATATACTGCAAATTGCAGAGAAATTACTTTTGTTAGAAGTTTTAGGGAAGTTCTACATGATAAGAATGTTGCTAAACAGATTAAGCCTACACTTAGACTCAAAATACATGGTACACCAAAATTATTCCGGATATATATCAACTTCCTCGCACCTATTAACACCGTGGACGATACCAGAAGGTGTCAAGTCAAAGCTGTACTGACATCTATTGACCGTAAACAAAAAAAAAATTATAGATTCATAAGTATATATGATGCAATGGATTCTATGAGAATATTCTACATAAATACAGATTATGTAGATCTCACTCCTGATTATGATACCGAGTTCCTTGGAATGCCTTGGAATGTTTTTTATGGGGACATATGGGTAAGATGTCTTTGTGGAAATAGAAGGCAAAATAATAATAATTATAAATATAAGCGGCTATTTAAGATTGTTTGACCACTTAAAGAAAGGCGTGAACAGCATTGAAAGATGTATTTTCATTCATTTTACGTATATATTGGGGATTGCTGAAAAATATTTTAAGTTCTCTGTTTCTGTCTCCCTCTCTCTCTCTCTCTCTCTCTATCTCTCTCTCTCTCTCTTTGGACAGTAGAGACCAATCGCTTCGTCGAAATTATACGGAGAAAGTATATTGTTCCAGATAAAAACAATCAGATTTACAGCCACAGAAAACAAACACACACACACATACGCACACATAGACTCATACATGCAACACACACACGCGCGCGCATATATATATATTTGATCATTTTTGGCCACTTGTGCACATACCATGTCTAGCTTAATATCACGACTTGAAAAAGAAACATTTAGTAATGTATTTAGGGAGAGTTAATTATAGGCACCATTGGGCATTCGATGAGAGAGTTGTTTGCCGTAATATAGCCAACTGTAGATGATTTATCTGAAATCTTTTGACATATTCATACCGGGACCTTTTGAATATTCTAAAATCATTTTTCCTGTTTCGGAATGAAATTAAAGTAGCTGGTCCGGTTGTGGAGAAGTTGTATCTTAGTGTTGGGATATGCTACTAACATGATTTCTGTAGAGGACGTGTGGCACGGGAACCAAGCCGTGGGTGAATTTTAAAATTGATACGGATGTTAATTGAACAATACTTTCGAAACATTTTCCACATTTTATAATTAACATACTACTGTTTTAGATTCACGAGTCGATCCCAGCAATTTAGAGCAAACATCTCATTCATTTTTTTTATTGGGTTAGGAGAAGCTTAAAGCCTTTTAATATTCTGGTTCATGTTGGGAGACTATATCGGACAAAAATATTCAAGGTGAGGGCGGGCAAGAGTAGTAAAAAAAGGGTTATATTTTCAACATCTGAGGATCCAGGATCATGCTATGTGGGCCATGTGAACTTTTTTGTTTATAGGGGTACTACAACTTAAGTTGCCAACGAGAGTCTCATCGGGTTCTCCAGCAGAGTGTGATGCCTTAAGTTGCTCACCTGAAGGAAGAATACGTGATTGTTTAAGTGCAACATTTTTACCAATGCTAATCAACTCAAATTTGTTATCGTTCAGTTTAATGTTATGTTTCTGCGCCCATTGGATAACAAAAACGTGGTACAATTGAAGATTTCTCTAGTATCCCATCATGTCGACAACCTTCAGCAACTATGGGTCATCTGCGAAAATTTATATAATTCTGAATTCAATGAACACGGTGATGTCGTGTAAATAAGGAAAAAGGAGTGGGCCTAACAATGCCTTGGGAGACACTAATGACTTAATTGCTTGATCGAACACCATTGATCACCACATGCTGCATTTTCGTCCCCTGAAACAACCTAACCCATTTTAGAAGCTTCTCATACACTCCAATATGGGAGAAGTTTTTTTAATAAGATGCTGTGGACAACCTTGTTAAAAGGGATTGCTGGAGTCAAGCTATATGACATCTGCATTATATCACTCAATCAAGGCCGTTAGGATGTCGTCGAAATGATACAGTCGCTTTGCAAAGCCGTCCGAATCTTTGCGGAAAAAATGCTGTTTGGGATTCGCCATATTGTTGATGTCAGGAAGTGTGATACTCTAGATCCCACCACTCTCTCTAATAACGTGATAATATGAAGCGTGAGGGGGATAGGTTGGTGATTAACCCCTTTGCATTTGTTGTACCTTTTAAAGACTGGAACGATCGACTGAGAAAGGAATTCATCAGGAATATAACCTTCTTCTAGTTATTTCTTCCACAGAATGGCTTGGGAAATTGTGAGGTGGAAACGGCATTCCTTCAATACACTTTAGGGGAGTCTGTCAGAAGCTGCAGCTGAATTGTTTGTAATTTTACTTATAGCTGACATAATACATGGAACACAAGATGATATATCACACTACATATGATCCTGGGTGGATTCGCCAATGGTGTTCAGGGTAATCGTCTTCAGATTACTGAAAGCGGAGCAGTAATATTTCAGCGGAATCTCGATCATCTCCTACGTACCACTTTTCAGCGTGTTGTTTTCTTGAATGAGAGACCCAATACATGAGTCTGAAGCCGTACGGGTTTTAGCAAATGAGAAGAACACGTTTGGGGTGATTAATTATCCGTTTCGCTGCTGCTTTTCTTTGAGTTTTAATAGCGATTTTCAGATATATTTGTTGATGTAGTTTATTTGATTCTAGCGAGTTTATATCCGCCGTTAGGTGTGTTTTTGCAGCTGGCAATACTTTAGTCAATTGATGTTTTGATTAGTCGTATTTATCTTTTGCATGAGTGATCTTCTCTGATGTGTCACTCCGTATTGTGTCTTGTTAATAATTCGTTGTGGGATGTTGCGTAGATATATATTTGTGAAATAGCTGCCAAGTTGAATCGAGGCGTCTTGGTGTGAAGATGTATGCGAAGGACCAATCCATGAGTGAGATCACACGGTTGATTGCAGTACTGTTAGCGTTGTGAAGATCCAAGAGATCGATGGGTCTTCAGGGATTGAGATTATTCGGATACACAATTGGTTGCCGGAATCTGAAGCAACAAGGAACCATGTCCTGGTTGAAAAGAAGAGCTACTTTCCCACTATATTATCGCGAATATTATTTGCATATTTGCTTAGCACTAAGTTCATAGTGTTCTTGTTCAATCTTATTCGAATGAGCACGATTTGAGATAAGAGGAAGCCATCCATTATTTGCAATAGCGATTTAACTGCGTCTTTCTCTGAAGTAGAAATGTACGCACCTGGTTTCAGAGTATGATTTGGTCATTTAACATTGGGGTAATTCTTGTCACCCATCTTTAAACTATCATCCTAATTATATAGTTGGATGAAAGACTTGATATTAATAAACCAGTTATAAAAACACAATAGTAGTGTACGAGGTGGCCAAAACAGCCGAATTATTACTAAATCATTCGTTTTGTTGTAGATAGATATCGATTGAATATAACCACTGGAAAATGATTCACGTGTTTCTGAAGTAATTGTGTCATGTATGAAAATGACAACTGCCTTCCTTCTACCGATGCAATCTGCTCGCTTAGTGATGAGATTCTTTACTTGTACTTCAGCTTCCAAGTAAGAATTGTCAAGGTGGATTTTCATGATAATGAAGAATGGACTAGAAAGTGTGCGATAGGTAACCAAGTCTTCAAAATGAAGTTCAAGTGAATAAAATGGATCGAATCTTGCATCTTTTTAGCTGCAAGATCCTGCAGATGCCTGGTATATTTATCAAGAATGTAGAAGTAGGAGTAATGGCCTGGTTTAAATTCTGTTGAGGTTTTGTACGGGCTTATGAAAGTGAGATAGATAAGTTTTGCTCTGAGGTAGCAGTTGTTTAGCATTTCACAAATTTACTATTGAAGAGTAGAGATATATATGTAGGTAAACTGATTGAGGAAAAAAGTCTTCACCAGTTACTACAAGTATATCTTCATCCATCGATACAGGTGTTAATTAGCATTTTCCAACAACTTAGCAGCGTGCATGTATATATATATATACATATATTCATATACATACATGCAAATATATGTGTGCGTGTATGTGTGTGTCTGTGTGTGAATAGAAAGAGAGATGGGTGTGAGGTTAGGAGAAAAAGATAAGGAGTCGACTCTAAGAAGACCAGACATATGCTTTTCCGCTCGGTCATTTAAGTCATTATAACAAGAAATATATTTACGTAAGCTTCAAATAAATATTAACTCTCAAGTACTTTTGATTCACTGACATTCGAGAAATTCAAGTTAAGTTTGGTAGTCTGCAATAAGTTAACTACGAAATGTTCTTTATTTAAAATTTTCATCTTTTTTTAAATATCAACATATACTCCTATAGATGCACACACGTACAACTGTACGTACATGCGTCAAACAGACTCTCGCACACATGCACCGCACACGCTATGAATAAACCCCTCAGCTTTCCAGAGCAGATAAAAAGTAAACATTCTCAAATATTCTCACAGAAAAAATATACAATGTTTCACAAAGTTGCTCCCAGTTATAGTTGCGTCTCTAACAAGATTTCGTCTTCTTTTTCTTCATAAGTGACATTTGAAATAAGATAACACGATTCATACGTCTCTTCTGACATACTCTTACGGAGAAAATTGAAGCAAATCATAACTTCAAAATTAACAAAATAATTTTTAAAACATAAACGTTGTAAACGTAACTCTATCAAAGCAGAACAACACACATTCGGAGTGACGAAAAGACGTACTGCCGGAAAACACTAAACTGGTAAATGTGAAACCGGTTTCAACCTCGCAGGAAGCTCATGGAATATGATGTGATGAAATTACTACCAACATTTTCCTCTTTTTAACAATCAATCTGCAATATATAAACGCATTTCATATTACAAAATACATTCATTCAAAAGTTACACAAAACATCAAGTATTATTTTCGGGCAAGAACATGAACATAAGAGAACCAATTTGTAATTAGCTCTGATCCCTTCAAACATTTGTTCATCTATGACACTATTATAATACAGTATATTCATTTCTCTACCAATTAGCATAATGGGATTTTTGTATTCTTTATTGTTGTCTTTAAGTATTTGTGTTATTTGCATTGGGTGGATATTTCTCCTCGTCTTGTTTGTTGTTAAAGCAACGTTTCGACTTTTCCATACGCCAGTCTTCGTCAGGTGTCCTGATGGAATTTTGAACCTGTTCTCTCATTCTTGATGTTGATTTTACTGTTAGTAATATTAGTGTTTCCTTGGTAGTGCCATCACGCGCGCTTTTTTCGTTTGTTATCTAGTTTTGTTTCTTGAGTTTGCTTTTGTGCGTTACAGTTCGATTTCCACCATTCATATAAAAATTATCATTTGACTGTGATAGATATATATAACTATGTTTCTATTTAAAATCTTCATGGAGAGCATCAAAAGCATTGCTTCTGTGGTGGTAGGTAGACTATGGAACGGTTGCAGCAACGTCATAAACACGTACTTATTTCACGTAGGGACGTCTACAACAACGATCAATTATCTTAACTTTGATATATGTTTCGAGAGTTCCAAACGCAGTTTCTTGCTAGAGGTCAATCCACACTGGAATCCGAATACAACAATTGCATTGGATTAAATGTGTCCTTATAAAAGTGAATTCAACATGTAGTAAAAGAAGAAAAATATTCAAGAACAGTTATCTTACATGTGTGAAATGTGGAAATTATTCGAAACTATTCAACTACTACTACTACTACTACTACTACTACTACTACTACTACTACTACTACTACTACTACTACTACTACTACTACTACTACTACTACTACTACTACTACTACTACTACTACTACTACTACTACTACTACTACTACTACTACTAATACCAAGTTATTATGTTATGTAAGACGATCCCTCAGTTATATACTCTCTATTAAAAAAAAATTAAGCTCGTATTACATGACTACATTGCGTCACATTTTTATTTCCCTACATTATACCATATATACCCGAAAGAAATTGAAACACACAAAACTCTGTATGTAACCTTTTAAAATAATCCGAAAAAAAAGGATCCCCAAGCTCAAACATGCAATACATTCGAAGTAGGATAAATCTGGCAAATAGCAGCACCTAACTCGAATGGGCTATGAAGTCCACGTCAAGGTAATCGTGAACATATGCACTTCGGCAACTGCGAATAAAGCAGCAACATCGGTACAATGCCTAAGTCCACCACGGTAAATGTGTTAGGAACGCTATGGAGTCTCCTCACGCAACAGCATTTTAATTAACTGTATACTACGGGTTCGGTTTTGCGCAGAATGAAAAGCCCGGACCAATTATGTTATTACTATATAATCCCTGAATATATTTCATTTCCATTTTTACCGTTTCTCTTCTTGACATGTCTTTTACACAATGCGCATTATGTTTCAGCGTTGATATTGAATATTTCTTTTTGTTACTGATTTTATAAAGGCAAGGAGAAATACTTTGCTTGTTCCAACTATTTCTTAGTTTCAACGATTGCTTTGCTTTCCTTTTCATTTTTATCTACAGCTAACGCTACTCAAGTTATTCTACCATCCCGGTAGTAATGATATCCATGTCTGTTTACATTAAGTATACGTCACGCTTTCTATGTTTCCCTATTTCTCACCAACGCTATTCTCTATATTTTTGTCAAACTGAAAATCATTTAACGATTTACTTCATTAATCTTTCGGCAGGTCCTCTCTTTTTCGCACACAAAATGTCTAACTTTTGTGTTTACATTAAGAGAAATATATGTTAGTACATTTTAATTTTCTTTTCAAATATTGCATTTCTATACTTTGTTTCACCTATACACCAGCTATATTTTATAATGCAATAATCCAAAATGCTTTTTTAAAGTAGCTAGTTTTCTGAGATTCATATTTCCTTCCAGTTTCTTTTATCATTTGAGCACGAACGTGTATTCGCAGATTCAAATCTTCTTCATTTAAACATTGCCTGTTTTATCTGAGATTCTTAATATCTGATATCTAAGACTTCAAAGACATTGTAAAAAATTTCTTCGAGTAACACTAGTCTTTCATCAAAGGAAAGGCTGAAGTAAGATTCAAATATCGGATGCAAATTATTTGATTCAAACTGAAATTCAAGCCGTATATCACAACTCATGTTTTTATACTCATAATACTTTGTAGTGGAGGCTTCCATATATCACGTGGGTAATAACGTTTAACATGTTGATAATAAATAACCTCACACGACGTGGTTCAAGCATATGTTAACGATATATTTGCACTGTTTACGGTGGACGGATAGTATCGTCATCTTTTTCTTATCGCGACTCTCTGTAGAGGTACTCTCCAGTTTTCGTAGGTTGATGTGGTGGTATTTCGAATCTGGTTTCTCATTTCTGAAATTATCATTACGGTTATTATTGTTATTATTATTTTCATTAATATTTCCTACTACCGTCTGAAATTGAATTCGACATCTATGGCTTAGAATATCTATAGAACTGCCGAAAATAGTTATTGTTATGCTTCTGACTTATCCTTAGCGTTGTTTAGTATGTTTTGTCTCTAAAATTGTAGATTCGTTTCAGATATCACAAGAAAAATGTAACTAACACTCATTACATGATAGATCTACCAGACTTCCAAAGTCGTCAAATTGTGGGGCTCGTACGACAGACAATAGAGTAAAGAAAACAGCCAACGATATTTGGTGTAGCAAGAAATATTGTCTCGGAAACAATAGCAATTATTGTGTAAAGGGAATAGCTGTTTGTAGAAGAAAACCAAGGAAAAACATTTAGATTGGGATCATCGGATTCCTTCGCGAATTGTTAGAAAGGATCCCGAACGTACAGATCCAGAAATTACTGCAAAGTTAAATGGCCATCTCGAGAACACAAAAAGATTAACATGGAGCTACACAAACTCGGATCTCATGGAAGGGTTGAAAACAAAATCTACTTTAAAAAAGAAAGTTTGAGAAACCTTTAAAGCGGATTAAAAACGTAAAGAGATACGTATTTAATCTTTCATACATACAAACACACACATACACATACATATATGCATATATATATATATATATATATATATATATAT
>JACXVO010033308.1:3949383-3960256 GCA_015501135.1 Hapalochlaena maculosa
ACTACTACTACTACTACTACTACTACTACTACAGCTGCTGCTGCTACTACCACTACTACTATTGATGTTTGCTATTATTGTTATAATACTAATACTACTAATTATAATAATAATAGAATTATTATTATTATTATTATTATTATTGTTATTATTAATAACAACAACAACAACAGCAACAACAACAATAATAATAATAATAATAATAATAATAATAATAATAATGATAATAACAATAACAATAATAATATGCAGGGTGGAGAGTGTGATGCGATTGTAAAAGGCATTTTATTTGTTGAATGATATTTCAACAGCATGCCAGTCTTGCCGAGTTCAAAATAGAAACTTATAAAAATGCAAATTAACAGAAATTCAAATCTAATATAGGAACGCGAGCAACCAGCTTCCACACGTTGATGCAATGACATCATATTGGTATATCTGAAATAAAAGACAATGAAGATGGAAACACACTTTGCCATGACGGGTCTTGTAACTTGTGCGGGGCTCTCACGCGTTTTCTACACTCTTTCCAAAAGTCTGTATATATGGTTGTCAGAAGAGTTATTGATGTTATTCTTCACTGACTTGTTAACGAGAACCTAGTCATCAACAATAATGATCAAGCTTTCAGTGATACGCTGCAAATCATGTCACCCAAGCTTCAACCCTGGTGTTGTATCATCTTTAACGTATCGTGTATATTGTTTTAAAATGTCCCACGTCTTCTTCTTTCAAGGAGGCCTCTTCCTTTTCTTCACTTCTTTAGACAAACATGTTCTTGCTCATTATATACAATTCATATATTTCGTGGTATATTGCAAGAGCCTATTATTTATCCTGTACTCAGCAACCATTCTCTTTCGATTTGTATACAGTGTGATATCCTAAGTTGTAATTTGCCATTTTGTAAAGTTATATGTAAAGTGTGACTGTTTTTGCCTCTCAAGTTGTTATATTCCTCGGAATTTCAAGGGAATATTGTGGCTAGTGGGGATAAGATTCCTGTCTGCTGGTTGAATGTCTGTCCAGAATGTCATGAAATGCTAATGCCACTTTGGAACAATGTTTCACAACGACATAGTATTATTCTCTCTTGGCTAATTAATGGGCGTAATATCCCCCCTCACAAAAATAATAGAGAAACAAATCGACCAAAAATCATAGGGGTTAGGAACAATGTATAATATGCTAATATTTATCTTGATCGTTTATATGTACAATTTAAAGAAAAAAACAGAAAGAGGAATATTCCCTAATGGACAAGAAAGTTACAAACCCGTGTCCTACGGAAACAAAGAACAACTCATCATCCATAAGATGAGCGAGGAGGAATGTCACAAACGACAGAAAAAATACGTCGATATCCAGCAATGGACCAACACATACAGAGTCGATGGAACAAACAAGCCAATGCTCTGTTCATGGAGTGATGCTGCCAGCCCAAATCTACGTAGGAATATGGTAATCAAATTAGGGTTACCGAAACTCATGGATCAGAGAATACGTGATCAAGCTAGAGCATATAAAAAAGATCATTGGTTAAAAGAAATGGAGTATGAATCTATCAAAAATGCATATTGGAAAGTAGACAGGAGGGGGAAGATGAGTGTACAGTACTTAATCATAAAAGTAATCTCATTACACAAAAAATAAACAGTAGTAGTTTACTAGTTGGGAGATATTCAGACAATCTGAGAGAAGACAATAAATCTAATGCTGTATAAAAACAATATACGATATAATAAACGGAAGATTACAAGTGGATAACATCATTATTCGCAACATTAAAAATGCTAATCAATGGAACTTAAACGAAAAAGCTAAAAAAATCCAAAACAAAATCCTGAAAACATTTGGACAAAAGCCATTACAAAAACAAAAAAGAGTTCGATTAAGGCAGCGTGTAACGTAGGCAAGAAAAAGAAATATAATGAAAGTGATAAAAGAAAAGATCTATGGTAGAAATGAAGAAAACACTCAGGGTAGAATATACTTTCGAATGACCATGTAGCCGTGCAAACAAAAATACAAATCACTGATAAAGACGTATAATACTGAAAAGAAAGGTCTGGAATTCGTAATGGGAGGGCATGATATTGAGCAAAAAATGTCATTCACAGATGATCACAAGAGATTCTATCCAGAAAGAACTGGGGAGAGTAGAGATGAAATGTTGGTATGATATAACAAAATAGACAAAGGTGTTGCAATGCTGTTTAGATATGAGAGAAAAAAATGGTATGGCCAAAACGCCGATAGCATAATCTAAAATAATAATGTAAAGATCATATGTTTATGGGTTTATGAGGCAATGAGAAGGAAACAGGATATAGTGTTAATTGAGAACGAAAGTTGACAACAAAGTGTGCGATAAGGAAATGTTATAATTGTTACTTGTTAGCTTTGGAGGTTAAGCAGTTTGTAGCAGTGAAAATAATTTCTGTAATCCCAGGAACAGTGAGTACCAACATTAAGCTATACATGGAACACAATGTAGAACACTTGGAGCCGCTCGAATACTCAGGAGGTTGCGCGAAAAAGGATGGTATTGAACCACTGGCCACGTAGTACACCTCTAACATTATACGCTCTGTTTTTCTTTCCTGACAATAAAAATAGCGTCCTAATACTGTGCTACGCGCTTCATCTTAATTGATCGGAAGATTTATCAAGTATATGTATTGATTTAGTGAAATCGATACTCTACAGTAAATATTATTTCCGGTACCTCAGTTTAGGTTGTCAATTGTTTGAACTTAAGCCGCTGAGGAAACACTAATCTCTGCTGACGAGCATGAATTGTGTGACAGTATCATTGAGAATGACTTGATATTTTAAATGTCTAGATCTGTGAAAATGAATGTTTCATTGATAATCGTTATAACATTTATTTTGAGCAGGATGGATACTCGACTAATAGTGAATTGTAAATGGGCCACATCTGCAGAACTCATGCATTGTTTACTTTCATAGTAGATCACCCTGAACTGCAGATATGTTTGTGAAACACGCATTTCATGTAATCCAGTGCAATATACCCACCATATGGGTATACTGGACATCTAGTATTTTTACCCCTATATCCCTTGTTGGTGTACGCTGTTCGCTCACTCTATTACAAAGTAACTTCGTCAAAAGAGCCAATAATGATTTTATAACACACCAAATAACCACAGAAATAAAATGTTTGGCATGATAATTGAAATGTTTTGAAGGTAAAATACCCTATAAATAACGTATTTTCTAGTGCTTAACAGGTATATTATGCAAGTTTGTTTTCATACATACGCTTTCCAGAGTGTTATTATGTCATGATATTTTGTAACCAAGTTTGCATAAATGTGACTGCATAACCGGTTAGGCAATTGTGTGTGGGTAAATAAATATATTAAGCATGTTTTATTAATCACTTCGTTGTAAAATCGATTTTTCATTATATTCATCCTTATACAACTCTGTAAATACAATGCAAGCGAGTAAACATTGCATATATTTACATTTGTGTACGTAAATACTTTTGCATAAATGTATTTAGGTAAAAGTTTTTTGTTAATGCATTTATTGAAAGGATTCTCCGCAGATTGTGTTTGTCTATATTTATGTACACATGTTTTATAGAAAATTACTTTGGGTACATATCATTGTGTAAACGTATTTTCACACATATCTTTATATAAGTGTACTTGTGAATCTAAGTTTGTTTATGGCAAATTGCCTTTTGAGATTTTGCTTACATACGAAACAAAACAATATTTGTTTCCATAAATTGAACAAAAGTTCAGCAATAACACGAAGCAAAAAATAGCAGTTTTGTATTTGTATTTCTAACGATACACAGTAAATTGACTGAGGAGATGTATACTATTATTATTTGCATTGAACTTTGTCAGTGTTTGAAGGTGAAAGTAAACGTATAAGGATATTAACATATTGATCTATAATCTTTGAGAAGCGTACGACTGGAACAGTTACATAGCTAGAAAATAATATTTTAAGCGTAAGTTAGCAATGCTAACCGTGGCCTTAAGATATGTTATGGCAGAATAGTAAAATCTGGAGAGTCATTCATATTTTGTCTTAGATCTCAAAATTGTATGCCTGCATAACATCTACATGAACAGCTTAGAAACAAAATGTCTTAGTATTTTCTATTGATGTATGTTGCCACTTAATTAGTTTACTTAGCTCTATATGTATCTAGATGTGAAATAACTGGTTACCATTTAAATAACTGTTTTCCCTATGAGATATAGGCATATGGTTTTAGTTAAACGATCTCAAGTAGATGTGTTGGACTATGTTATTTCCGAATTGATTAAAAGAGCACGAGAGAGCGAGTGGCGTGAGCAGGGAAAATGAGAAGAGGTGACAAATATGGATTACTATTTCTTTTGTTCATAACAAATATATGCAGTGTTAGTGTTTGTATATATCTACTGGTTACAGTTTCTTTAACTGGTACTTAAACTGGAGAGGATAATTTTTTTAGACACTCAAAAAGGTATTCAACTCCAAATAAATGCTCGGAAATATAAATTACTGTGTTTATTATAGAAAGGTTTGAGACTAATTAGACAACAAATTACCAACACCGTTTAGCTTCGAGACTAGCTATTATTTCTATTTCTATGATAGATTTTGAAGAATATCTCCCCCATCAATCTTGTATTTTAGTCATGTGCTCATTCATCATAACTCAATTTTCAACCATCCGCCTAGAAATTTACTTTTGTATTCAAACAAATCAAAGTTTAATGCAAATAATAGTAACGTACACCATCACACATAATTGACTAATTAGAAATACCAATAGAAAAACTTTAAATTATTAATTTAAGTTATTGCTAATTTTTGGTTTAGTTTATGGAAACAAATAATGTTTGTTTAGTATGAAAACAAACATTTTCACAGAATCTGCCACGAATATACTTAAATTCACAAATACCCCAACACAAAGAAAACTATGTAAATATATTTACACAATTATATGTACCAAAGATATTTGTATAGGAAAGAGATATGCATAACATCAAATACATAAAGACAATAAGCGAAAATGCATTTGAATATATTCGTTAACTAAATACTTTTACCTAAATATATTTATGCAATAATATTTACACAGCGAAATGCGAGTATATTTCTCTTCAAACATTTTATATACTGGTCTGTTTACTGAAATATTAAAAAATATGGACATGGTATGACTCCAAATGTCTTAGCCAGAGCTATGAAACTACTACCAAAAAGACGACTGCTCAACTATAAATGTCTCACACAACAGTTCGAATTTATGGAAAACTTGAAGGAAGTCAGTGAAATGAAAATAGAATTAAAATAGTATAAAAAGCTGAAGTGTTAATAACAGTGACTGTAATTTAGTAAGTACCCTCGTCAAGAAAATACCTTCATGTTTAAGCATGATGTTCTGAAATATGGTAGAAAATAACCAGATCACTATTGCTAAAGGGGGTTCATTGTAGGGGTTCCTATAAATAAAGATTGGTGTATAGAACAATGAACCTAAATTCTTGGAAATCACTATAACGTTTATCTTAATTCGGGAACGAAAACGTACGGTAAAATTTCAACCGTAAAAGATTTCAAGTAGAACGTATATAACATTTAAAGCTTTTAATAATTCTCTCTCAAACTAAAGGTATATACTACAACATAAGCGTAATGATTAGAGAATATATAATTCTATGATAGCATGCGGAGGAGTATTGTGAATACGTTTTCCAATATTGGTTATTAGTAGTTACATTTTATGTATAACAATCTAACAATTTAAAAACTTTTTATTTAAAGAAGATATAAATACTTATTAACATTAGACAAAAACGAAAACAACAAAATACACATCTGCTGACAAAGATTAAATAGATCCATAAAATTGCATATAGACGGTGAGAATATTAAAGTGTGATTTATGAAATTCTGTCACGAAAATTATTCAATATCTTAAATATTTTGAAATTAATCTCTTGTGGGAACAAAAAATATAAAGTACAACGTGGCCAAAAAGTCATACGTCATGGCAGATATCAAGTATGATTTGTATTAGCAGTGGAGTAAGCAATCCATTGCAAACGTTCTAAGTCTTGACGTTGTAGTTATCCCCAAGCACTAGTACACAATTGGAAATTGTGATGAATTTTATCGAATATTCATTCATTGCCGTTGACTGGGCCCCACGTTCCCTCAACTTTTTGAAGATGTCGTTGGTCAATAGGAGTTAAATGTCGATACCATGGTGCTCATTCAATTGGTCATTCCATATCCCTGGAAAACGATTCTTAAGACAATCACGTTATGCAACCAGAACATGTATAACATGTTAGAGATTCATTGTAGTGAAGCGAGATAAGATTTCTCCTTCTAAGTGAATGAACGCGATGCAATGTCCTGTTTCCAACTATGTTTACATACAATTCATCCGTGAAAGAGCCGTCAAATAAAAAAAGGTCCAATAATTTTTGCACGTGCCAAATATTGTACCACATTTCTTGCCTCGCATCACTTCCTTCTTTCCTCACACGCCTTGCCGATTATCTGCATCCATCCAATAATGAAGATAGGTTTATGAGTGATATCAGTAGTTGCGAAGAGAGAAACAAAAAAGGAACCCTTGCCTTTTCACATATTGCAGGGTGTTGCGTACCTTTGTTTCCATATCGTACATGACAGAATTTTTTCTCACACCGAAATAAAATAGGAGATTATTTCAAGGTATGAATGTATCTGTATTAGGTACATTACATCCTTATTCAAGGGATATGTGAGCTTACTGAAGTTCAGGTATTATGTAAATGTGCTGCAGTAGATTTTTCTATCATTAACGTTATAGTAGAATACTACCGAAAACTATCTAGTTAGCTAAGGCATAATTTTACATAATTTTCTCCGCGCTATATTTTTGTTGAGGGTGATTTTTCGCGTAAATTGTGTAACCTACAGGACACTTTCAAGAAACAGAACGGCGATCGATCCTATATTGTTCATAGTGATATCGAACTATTAGTAACCGAGTGTGAAATGTCGTGTACTCTATTTAAACTATGTACACGAACATAATGATCTTAAGTTTATTTCTGTAAGGGCTCCAGTAAAACGTAATGCATGTTGGAAATAAACTGTTTGAATTGTCTCTCGCAATTTTATTAATAGTATACAAAAACCTTCAATGCATATGAAATATGTGGGTAATTCAACTGTCATGAAGATAAAGTATATAAATCCCAAATTAATTAAATGTTTTATTCTTTTTTTTCTTTTATTCTGTTATGTGTTTCAGTCATTTGACTGCGGCCATGCTGGAGCACTGCCTTTAGCCGAACACATCGACCCCAGAACTTATTCTTTGTAAGCACAGTACTTATTCTATCGTTCTCTTTTGCCGAACCGCTAAATGACAGGAACACATACACACCAGCATCTGTTGTCAAGCGATGTTGGGGGGACAAACACAGACACAGAAACACACATTAAGAATATATATATATACATATATACGACGAGCTTCTTCCAGTTTCCATCTACCAAATCCACTCGCAAGGCTTTGGTCGGCCCGAGACTTTAGTAGAAGACACTTGCCCAAGGTGCCGTGCAGTGGGACTGAACCAGGGACCAAGTGGCTGGTAGACAAACTACTTACCACACGACCACGCCTGCACGTTTATAAATCAAAGTTATATGCACGTAATGAAGGAAGCTAAAAAAGCGAAAAATACAGGGCACATAAAAAGAAGTATAACATGGAAAGAAAGAACCTGAAGGTAGTAATAAGGGAACTGAAACAGCAGTGCTAAAATACGCCCAAAGATTGTAGGAGTACCATTGGAAATGTTTACTCATATTAGTTCGGATAATGTTCTATAAAGCAATAAACGGAGTGGGTACAGATAAAAAGTTGATACCAGCTCATAAAGAGACATATTTTGGATTGATAATTGGAGCAAAGTCATGGCGGACAAATAGAATTTTCAAACTCTGCAAGAACTGAAACAAAAAGTAGTATGTCGATAACAGGAAACATTACGTATTGCAGTTAGGCAAATGAGAGTCCCGGGATCAGATGGTATGCAATGAAAAGATTGTGTGAATACCAAGCACAACTGTCTGCGCAACTGTTCACCTTATTGAATGCCAACCAAATAATACCAGTTGATAGTATCACGCTGTACTTCAAAAACATCTAAAAGTCAAAGTCAATGCATTAGAAAATTAGAGGCGATACTTTGCTTGCCGATTATGTGGAAATTATTGAGCGTAATAACCAGAAAATTAAAGTACGAGCATCTGGAAAAAATGGAGTCCTTATACATGAACAGGAAGCAGGGGCATAAGTGCAGAGGTAATAAGGATCAATTCCTGATAGACAAAACCTCACTTAGTTCCTGCAATAGGAGGAGAATTAACATAGCCGTGACATGAATTGATTATAGTTTGGTGTACGGTAAAAACTTTGATCATGTTATATATGAAACGTTTAGCGATTACTTGGAAAAATATAGCGAAGTGGGGGACGTAATTGGCAGAATATGGAAGAAATTCAGAGACTAAAGAAATCAGGAGTGGCATCTATCAAGAGGATTTTGTATTCTTACTGATTTTGAGGAAAGCAAAAGAGTGGGCATGTATTAAAATCCCACCGACAACAAGTCAACCGCACGTTGTTTATTGATGAACTCTAGCTTTATGATAAAGTTGAATCTCAAGTCAATTCCCTCTCTGATAAAGTGATCAGACTGAAAAAGAATTATGTGTTACTCTTGAAAAGGGATATCATAGAATGAATGAATCTGCTAAAGACACAATCAAAGGAGGTAATGGTGACGATAGAAGGACCAGACTATCTGTAACTGGAGATGTGGGAGATCAATAAATGTGGGAAAAATCTAATGACGGGAAAATTTAAGGTAAAGAATTTGCTTAGATTGTGAACAGAAAGACAAGAAAGTTGCTGAATAGATATTGGATTCTCCTCACAAAATGCGCCAAGCCTGTATGTGCCAATAAAAGATGTGGAAGATGACTTAATGAATGCAAGCACAGCATTAGATCAGAAATGAAAACATAGCATAGTCGGAGAAGAGTGTTACAGAACCACTGTAATGGGAAGCGAGTAGGCCAAGCTTGTGTTGTATGGTATATTGTTAAGATAAACCATTATAGATGCCCTTGAAAACGAATGAAACTGGATATATGTCCACGTAGAAAAGAATACCTGGGAAATATCATGGGGATGTTAAAGATAACAAAGACAGTGTTAAATATGAATAATTAGGAATAAAATTATCTAAAACTGGCCACATATACGCTAATGTGTGCTTAACAAGAGCAAGTACTGAGAACAATTTACTTCAAATATAGATTGAAAGGGGATAAGTGTAGAACCTGTGGATTAAACGCTGACAATGAATGGCATATTACTAGGTATTGTTCGCCTTCAGCGTGGAAATAAAATTAAAGACGTCATGAAAATACATTTCGTTTTGTCCAGTGAAACCGTTGCAACATATATGGGCCTGACAGGGAAAAATGAGACCAATAATGGTATGACAATAACCCAAAGTAATCATGGTTAATGATAAAGCAAAAATTATCTGAAGCTATATGATTCAGAAAGCCGGTCGTAGTAATTATTGAGAAAGGAAATCAACTATGCTGGGTCATAGATATAGCATGCTAGCGAAAAACAGAATATAACAGAAAGAAGAAAGCGAAATCAATGGATATGAGTTGAGCTAGGGAGGGTAAGCAGTAGTTGCCAATGAAAACTGTTGTAGCACAAGAAATAATTGTTGTGTTATGGGAACCGTAAGGAAAGTATTGAGAAGGGCATGGGACACAAAGTGTCTGCAATAAGTTCGCGTACTTTCAGAAACTTCACATCTTTGGGACGCTTGTATACTCCTAAAGGTGCTCAAAAACAAAAATGTATTAGGTCAAAGTTGGACCCACACTTTAAGAAGTATCACACCTTCCTCCGTAGGTCAAACAAGATCAGCGTGGTACTTAATAGCAGTTCAAAAGTGCCTTTAACTTCATGTTAGAACACAGAGAATTGAACGAAATAAGGATGTATTTTTCTGCCTGGCCATTAACCGAAGAGACAATTACGATTATATCAGCGTTGGTAAGGAAGATCTAATACTATCCAAAGATGAGGTAAAGGCGAACTCAACCACTGGTCCAGATGGTTTCCCAACAATCTTTTTCAAATCAATTTAACGTACAATAGCGGAACCAATACACATTCTCTTCCAGCGTATTTTTGCAAATAGCAAGTCACTAAACATATTGAAGGAATAAGAAACGTGTCACATGACACAACATAGGCCAAAACTTTTCGGCCTTAAGTTATGACATTGCAGATCATCAAATGCATCGAACGAATAGTCAGCGGGGAGCTATCAGAATTCCCTGAGGGCAACAATTTGCTGAATGATACCCAGCAACTAGGAAATGTCTGACGCAGCTACTATTGGCCTTTGGGGCATTTACTCGGCAATTCAGATGTGGTAATGTGCCTTAATGTTACAAAACATTTTTGTATACGTTATCATCTTAAAGTGCCCATCTTGGAATGGTTGGACAACTTTGGGAGCAGTTATATTACTTTCTGAAATATAGTATTTAGGCATGTTTGGAGAGTAGAGAAATTGACCGCAAAGAAAGCAAAAGTAGAAAATGGCGTTCTGCAGAGCACTGTCTCAGGACTACAGTTTTTCGTAATGTCACTCTAAATAGAAATCATTCTACGTAAAATATCTTTGTCATATATTTATATACACATACGTATGTGTGAATATGTGTGAAAATGTTTATATATATATATATATATATATATATATATATATGTGTGTGT
>JACXVO010033328.1:10760-22905 GCA_015501135.1 Hapalochlaena maculosa
TTCGTCTGTCCGAGGCTATAGTAGAAGACACTTGCCCAAGATCCCGCGTGATGGGACTGAAGCAGAATCAGTATCGTAAAATGATCTTGTAATTATTTTTTTATTAATATTTGAATAATACGATCAGTACATCATATTTCTTGATGAAACAAACGGAATAAGGCACTTATTCATGCACACACATGGAAGAAAGGAACAAACAAACTTATGGGGAGATTATGCGAGATGAAACAATTATTCTCATTTAGCAACTGTATTTTATGTTCAGTTTAAGAAACAGTGTTTAATTTCAGTTTCTTCGTGTTAATTAAAAATAAAGTGTTCTAATTAAATAGCACACTTTTGTAACTTGTTTGAAATATTGCCAATCGGTCGGGCACTTACACTCGTTTAAGTGTACTGGGGCAATTAGCATAAAATAAATGTGCAGTTTTCTCCGGAAATACAACGAAATGATTACATTAAATTCGAACTCACGGTCTACAGATGGTTAAGTGAACACTTTATATCCTCTGTCATCCTCTCTTACCTGTTTTTAGAATCAGTTATTTGTTTCGGTATTATAAAAGATTGTAGGTATTATAAGGTGTACTGCTTATTCGTTAAGAAAATTCGTGAGACCGCTCTATTTTTCTGATATAATTTTTTCCCAATTATAAATATGTTGGCTTCTTTTTTTCTCTGAACGAAAGCAGTATTATTTCAGACGAGTCAATCATAGTCAAACCCCCGCCAGATAGCAACCTTCTCTTTTTGAAAAAAATTCAAGTCTTAGCATGGTCAATTCTTTGATATAGTCCTTTAGTAAACTGGTAAGGTCATAATTTGTCCGTCTTTGTTTATTGATCAAAATACATCACAATATTATGATCGACAAAAATGTTTGTAAATTAGATTTGAAACTGAATCACAGACGCGATTCATCAACAGTGTTTCTTCCTAAAATTATTCAATGCCATAACTAAACTGAATTGGTTCTAAAGTGGTATCGAAACCGATTCGTAAATTCGTTTCACGTTCGTCTTTATTTGAAGAATTTCTTTTTACCGCTCCCATCCAATTATGTTAGCATTGATTTATTAAATTTCCTCTTTAAATCAGCGTTATATATAATGTTTGCTCTATTTAAATGAGGTTGCACATACATACACATATGTATGTTATTTACATACGTTACCTATATAATATGAACTCTTCGGGTGCTGCTGCTAGTAGGTTAGCGCGGAAGGTAGGTTAAGTTTATGACCACCTTTCCGAACGAAATGGAAGATGAGATTATTATGGGGGATTCTTTTGAGTCTACTTCACTAAAGCTCTCTAAGGATAATGCTATAAATCTGAAAATGTTAGTTCCAAGTGGTGCTGCCGGAGCTATCATTGGAAAAGGAGGTGAAGCCATTGGGCATATACAGAAAGAAACTGGTTCGAGAATCCGAATGACAAAATTAAATGACTTCTATCCAGGGACTTCGGAGCGAGTATGTCTTATCACTGGTAGTCTGGAATCTGTACGCAAAGTTATTTATTTTATAATGGACAAAATTAAAGAAAAACCAGCTGAGAGTTCTTATCCAAGAACAGAAGACAAACTCCCTATTTTTGAACTTTCACGACAGGTAATTGATTACTTTGTGTTTTTAATCATTAGCATTTATTGCTAGCCGCATTTAATGAGTGTTTATTTAGTGACTTATAAATTTTCCAACGTGAACTTATCTTGCAGATCTCGCCTGTAAATTAATAAGTCACTTCGTAAATGGTAAAGGCAGATTATTTCAGAATATTTTCTAATTTTGTTTTTCAAACTTAAAATTAATAATCTATGCAATAAATTAAACTGCGTCTTATCAGACGGATATTCAAACGGTAAAGTGCAAGCACATATGAAAGTATATCGCATAGAGAAATGTTTCGTGGTTTACTAAACACTAACTTGTTCAGGTCATAAAATTTTAGATTTATTTTTCGAAAACTTAAACGAATATTTTCAGATCTAAATCTGTTCGAGTGGTTCTCCTTTTCCTTTCACCGAATCGAATCCTATGTATTTTTTAAATTAAAAAACTTAGCTGTTTTTATTTCTAATCCTCAGATTATAAGGCGCTCTTCAACAATTTCCAGTTGTAGCACCGCGACAAATGGCAGTTTGGATGGTACCTTCATGCACGTGAAAATTCTCGTGCCTAACAGCACTGCCGGGCGTATTATCGGTAAAGGAGGGCAATATGTTGAACAGATTAAAGGAGAAACTGGTGCGTATGTCCAGATATCGCAAAAGTCTCGTGAAACCAAACTGCCAGAACGTTGTGTGACCATTGCAGGGGATTTAGCATCCAGTAAAAAGGCCATCGACTTGATCCTTCATAAGATAGTGGAGGATCCATATAGCAGTAACTTCACTACAATTAGTTATGCAGGTTATCCTGGACCCATTGCCAATGCTAGCCCTATTGGTTCGCCTTTTGCCAATTCTTATGCGGCTGAAAGGTGAGTAGTCTCATTTGAATTTCTCAGACATTCAGTTACTTCACATAAACCACTATTTAGTCTTTTGCCAATTCGATAACTTCATAACTCTTTATTTATATTAATCTCGGAGTTGAAAGTTGCATAAGATCTAACAGAGCTGTATTTAACGCCTTATCTTCATAAACTAAAGAAGCCCTTGTTGATTTTTCTTATTGAATTAGTTTGTGAACTTTAACTGTTTAAAGTATCGAAAACCTGCTCCAAGTTTAAATTCGTTTCACCATTTTGATTTAATTTCTCACTTTAAGCATGTTCCTCACAGCTTGTTAATTTTATTTTACAGGACTGACTCGAGGGATTTAACTAACAATCTACGCAGTGAATTCGGAGATAAAAGCTCCCTTGAATTTTCGACCATGAGTAATCTGAATATAAACGGCCTTCTAAATAATAACCTGTTGACTCCGTCACCGTCATTCGAAAACTTAAAGATGACATTACGGAACCTGGGCTACTCCGAACTTGCGACGGATGAAATTAGTTCAGCTTACAACACCCTCTCGAATTATGGCTGCCTTCCTCACGTTAATTCCTTTGGAATATTACCAAATATGTTGAACACTGGATCACATACAAATTATTGTTCGAATACTGTATCTAACTTCGGAAAAAATCGCTCACAGTCCTCAATTTCTCAAAATAGCCCCTTCGGTAATTCAACATGTCGCGACAATCTTGGAAGCCAATATGGTCCTATCGGTAGCAGCAGCGAAATGTTCACATCAACACATACAAATGGAAGCAACGATGTTTATTCCATCAGAGAAAAAGTTGGATTAGGATCAATCCTGAACAACGCCAACTATCAAATAAATAGTGTTGGTTTTCCTTGCAATTCTTCGAAAAATATCGATGATATAAACTTTTCTGGGATAAATAACAATTCATTCGGTCTAGGCCTAGGTTTGTGTGGGCCAACTGATAAACCGAATATAACCTCAAAACAAGAAATCGAAGTCCCCGAAACAATTGTTGGAGCCATTCTTGGTCCTAAAGGTAAAGGAATTGTAGAAATTCAACAACTTACAAATGCAGTCGTACAGATATCTAAAAGAGGAGTATATGCACCAGGAACCAGAAACCGCCTTGTAGATATAAGTGGTACCCCTTTAAATGTTGCTAAAGCTCAGTTTTTGATTCAACATCGTCTACAACAGGAAGCGGTAAAGAGGGCGCAACAGACAAAAAATTAGGTATTTTAAAACCTGAATTTGTTTCGATTGAGCGAAGTACGCCAAACATTTTCCCCTTCAATTGAAAACTTAGCATTTATTAATGATCACGTCTTCCATTAGATTACTAATATTTCTTATACGTATTTCTATACTAAGTATTTATTTACTAATATTTGATAATGTTGTCATTTGCTAGCAGTTATTAAGCTTCGATGGGCAAAGAAGATACTTGTATACATGAAATTCATAGTCCTATGACATTTAAAATTCCTTCTGAAAAGAAATTTAACTTGATTTCATATTTTATTTGAATTAATTCCACTCCAGATTCCGTTTAAACTAACCCGTCCGTCATTCCATCTTGATCTTCCCCCCCACTTATTTTAGCTTTCCTTTCAACTCGTTTATTTAAAAATAAAAATCTAAAATTAAACATTTTAACTTATCAATCGGTAAAATATCAATACAAACGAACATTCCTTTTCAGACAACATACAATCCCAATACTAAATCACTTCAGACATTTTGATCCAAATAAAAATATTCGGATATATCATTCTCTTTCCAAAAATTTAGCAATTTGAAAATCTACACTACTTGAATTTTCATCACGAAAATTCTCACGCAGGTCTCTTGAACAATTTCTCAAGCATCCTGTTCATTTTACAAACTACCAGTTACCATTTTGTTCTGAAAATATTTTTTGTTAAATTGTTGCTATTCTTGATAGCAAATACTGTTTTAGTTTAACTTTAACATTTGCTGTTAGACCTTCTCCTTGCTTACTTTAAAAACAATTACTTCAGGACCGTACAGAAGGTTTCAGTAAGTTAAAACAAGTTGGATTTCAGAAATTCTCTTAAAGCTGGAGCAATGGAAATCTCATTTCAGCCTGGTTTTTGATTTATAGCCAATAAAGTACATTTTATATTAATTTGAAATGTCGCGTTTCTTATCTTGGGGTTCATTTTCAGGTATGAAAATCTAGTGAGCTCATGCCTACTTAAGAGTGGTGCCTATGGATAAGTTTCAAGAGAAACGATGCGTCGATGTTGCACTTTTTTTTTTCGTTTCGTAATGTGCGTATGAAGAAGTGTTGACTTTTGCCTGCAGGTAAGGTCTTGTTGTTTTAAAGCTTTTTGGATGGAGGATCCCGTTGTAAGTTAAATCTATACACCATCTCGGTGCCTTTAAACCAGATCCAGCATGATAGCGATGCTTTATCTCTCGGGACCGATAAAATAGAGTATCCGTGTTAAATTTGCTCAGTATTTAAGGTGAACAATAGTATGTGGATTTTATTTAACCTATCTAGAGACGCTTATAATTAGACTGGGTGTGCTCACTTGTATAACTCTTGGATTCACTCACAATCGCGCTTGTATATATTTAAGCCACAATATTCTTCTCATACTGGAAAATCTGGGAAAATTCTCCACGCATTTGCTTTCTTTGCGCCATTTTACCAAATAAAGAGGGCTAATAGTTGAATTCACGTTTTAGAAATTTCGGATGACTACAGCTACTATTTCTAAAAGAGCATTGAAGATTGCACGATTCTAATGGTCATAAACCCGGCGAGTCCCGTGCCGGCTAAACATAAAACCCATTTGAGAGGCAGTGTTCGTCTTTAAATTCAATTTATCCATGCTAGGGCACCTGTTTGAAGGAGTTTGTCGAACAAATCGAATCGAGTATGTTTGGAAGTTCCACTTGTATCTTATTCTAAATTACAGGGATGTAAACGAATGAGAATCCTGTTAAAGGGTAAGTGGGAGGACCCGCACGAAGGTTTCCAGCCAAATAGACTAGTCTGATCCATCCGTGCAAGAAAACGCTTGCCGATTGTAGCATGCTCTAGGACTGAACGTGGAACCATATGGCTTGGAAGCTAACCACTTAAAAACATCAATGCCTGCACTTATTTTGTACAAAAGTTCATGTCTCTCTTGTCAATTATTTGTGGCGTTTTCATCTTACTTGTACTTAGGACTAGAGGCTCGCTTAAAAGATGCGCTGAACCTATCGGTTTTCATTTACATATAAAGGGATTTTCATTTAGAATAACATTAAGCTTTCTTCTTACCGCGGCTCAATGTTTTCGAAACATTTTTAAATTGACTATGAACACGTTTTAGCCGAAACAATTAACCCAGGAGTTATTTGTACTAAGCGATTCGGTAAAAGCGGTCGATTGAAGTTACGGAGGCGTAAAAATAAAACCAAGCTTTATCGTCAAACGTTGGTGGGAACACAAATATACAAATGACTAGCCTTCAACCAAATCGACTGTTGGCCCTATGCTATAGAAGAAACTGGCCCAAAGTGTCATGCTCTGAGTTTGAACCTAGAATCATAGTTGGGAAGTTTTTTTTTATAAAATTATCTACGAAATCCTTATACAGATGGCGCAAACACACTGACAAAACCATACAAATGGAAAGGTCTAATGCAAATGAATGAAAAATGATTAACCTCGTACTTGAGCTACAATCTCTTCACTGTACACTGAAAAGTGTTGATCAAATAATTTACACGTATTTAAGACTCGTTTGCAAAGGATGGGTTGCGGTTGTTGAAATATATTACTAGCAAAGCCAGTGAGCTAGCAGAAACGTTAGCACGCTAGACGAAATGCTTAGCGATATCTCGTCTGTCGCAACGTTCGGATTTCAAATTCCGCCGAGGTCAAGTTGGCATTTCATTCTTTCAGGGTCGATTAAATTAAGTACCCTTTGCAAACTGGAGTCTATCTAATCGACTGGTCCGAGTACTTTGTCTCCTATATGTATAGCCCCTTGTGAGTGCAGTGTTCGCTATAATCTTCAGAGGTCAATTTCACCTTCGTCTTCTACCTTTCAACTATTTTCTCGTACTTGTAGATTTATCAATATTCACCTCTTTTCATTAACTCTTCTGCAATGTTTTGTTCCAGCAGTATAACTGCCTTTGTGTAGTCTTCTACTCACGATGGTGTGTAATCCTTCATAAGTATATGGTGGCGGTAAAACACACTTGCTAAACAGCTAATGTTACAATATTCCCAGGTTCAAATCCTTACTGAGAACAACACCGCAAAACGCGATCAACCAGAAACGAGCTTAATGCCATGAAATTGGCAATGAAACCTCACATGGCAAAGTCCAGCTCAAAGTGGGTACAAAACAAACGGGAAAAGATCAGCTGAATATAATGAAAACTTGCATGAAGCCGTTCAACCCCGCCTGAGCAATTCATTTAACCTATTAGTACTACCCTTTTCAAAGTATTAATTTCATTGAAATTGCCTTTGTAACAGCTCAAATCTACTTTTTTAGCAAATGTCTCTTTCCTTCGAAAGTTGAGGCATAGCATACCTCTAGGTATAGGGCGAACATAAAGCTCTTGAAAATAAGGTTATTCATAAAAACAGGTGACTCCGCTAGTATTGGTGGCGGTATGACCGCGAAAATAAGATAGCATCTAGCTTGGAGCAACAGAATATTCCACCCCACCCACCCCCTATCATAAGGATAAGCAAATAAGAATATTCCATTCTAGCGAAAAACGTTCTGATTTTTGAGACCCTAAATAAATTTACTCTGCCCAGTATAATTTCGCATGCCCACATGCCGAAAGGTACAGTACTGGCTAGAAACTCTCCATAGATAAACGTGAACAAGAAGCCTGGATATAACTAAAAGTAATCAGCATCTAAAAGACCCTTAGTCACAGACAAATCCGTTTGCAACAACGTGCGTGCGTATGTAGAGTGGACAGTGGATGCTATCTTGGAATACACTGCCATGTAGCGGATCAGAAGGAAGTTATCACAAACGGTTTGAAGTTTAAGTACCAAAATTGTAGACTTGTGTAACTTTTGTATTTCGCTAGGGTCCATCTTTTTTTTTCTTTCGTCACCCACAACTCTAAATACGTTTCTACATAACTTAAGTTTTGCGAGGTACTCAATCCGACACTATACAGAACGTCATCGTGGAACCCTGCTTTTTGTTAGTTCCACCTTCTTACGTATCTTTATCTTTCAAAATTCATTTGTTCCTGTTATACAATAACATTTGTTCGTGGGCAGAGGTGGGAATTATAGGTCTCCTTTGTGCGTGTGTTTATTCATTGAAGTTGGCGTGTGTATGGGTGATTGGGGCTTTTAGGTGTTTGTGGGAGCAGTGTAGGATGGGAGGGTCGTCCTATATCACTACTTTCTTTAATTTCACATTTTTCTCCGCTGCTATTCACTTCTTTGATGCTGATCTGTGATGCAGCTTCACTCTCATTTTACGTATTTTCTTGAACTTCTTCGGCTCTTCAAGACCTCCGCCTTCTGTTTTTTTTCCTTTTGCTGTTAGAACTTAGTTTCTTGCTTCCATTTACTATCAATTAAGCAGAAGAAATGAGCCTTTTTCTGTTGAGACACGATATTGATGAAACTTGACCGATAGATGTACTTCTATCGCTGACAAGTAGTTCGACAAAGACAACAGTCCTGATAAATCCGAACATTCCACGAGGATATGCAAACCACTTTTTGTCCTGCTCACAACTTGAGCATATTGACGATACGTCACTCCATGCTTTGAGAGCTTGTCTCGAAGAGGTAAAGCCGAAAGCTAGCACTGCCAAGCTAGGCATTTCTGTTCATTATCCATATATTTCGGCCCGAATATTTCCTGAACGGGTTGACCAACTGAATTCTATTGAAGTCCAGGGCCTCATCAGGACATAGTCTGACAAACTTTCCTAACCAGCTATAGAAATTTAATATTTCCCGCCCGAGGTAGTAGCTGGAATGCCTGATGACACTTCAGTTGTCAATCGCCCGGCGGAGGTCTTCATTTGATCCATGGGTCAATATCCGTTAATGATGTCTGCTTTAGAAAATAAAACTTTATGGACCTGCTCTTCATACACGTAAAGCCACCATGCATCATTCTTAACGCGAAGTTTTGCATCAGTAACCCACCGTTCAGCAGTTTCTGGCAGCAGACGGTGCACTTCACAGGTGCGGTCAGGTTGGAAGCAAGGACTCTTCATGAATGACATCAAGTAAAAAAAAAATGGATGCTGTTGCCGCTGAAACCCGGATGAAGAACCCAAGAGATCTGCTCCCACTTTTTAGTTCGCAGAAATTTGTTTCTCCGGGTTATCTTGGAAGTGCAGTGTTGGTTCTAGTTAAAAAGAACCGAGATTCAGGGAAAACTTTTTGTCGATCCGGAAGGTAGGCTGGTCGTCATTGATTTGATTTTTAGTAGTAGTTATAAGGTTCACTTATGCACACAAGATTGGGCAAAATGAAGATCATCTAGAAAATTTTCTTAGTACATCCCAAACGTCAACGAGAGTTGGTGACTACAATACAATTTGCGAAGCATAGGTAGATTATAACTAAGTCGCTTTCAGTTAATAGATTCATATAGATTGGAATTTCCAACTTGGTCTTGTTCAAATAGCTACGGATATTTCAGACCTTAGATACATTAACAATTAGTTATATAGTTAAGTGTCCACTTTCACATGGTCAGTTACAGTGATCACAAGATGGCCACTAGCAAGCTTGACATATATATAAGGTAAAGAGTGGACCCTGCTACTGGATACTTTTGACGTCCCTTTTGGTGATTAACGAATACAGACTGGATTCAAATGGCATTAACGGGTGCTATCCTTAATAAATGGCGGTACGCTCTCAAACTAACCATAAAATATGAATCAAACATAGTTTAGGTTTAGCCGCTAAAGAGGATAAATGGGGTAGAGAACTAGTTAAGTTAGAAACAATGAATTCTAGTTCTGCAGACCGCGGGCAGAGAGACTGGTTTGAAGCAACAGCTCGAAACCATATACATGAGTTGCATTATCGGAGCTAAAACTTCGTGCATGGTTAGTCTAGGAATCAATTCTGCAAGATAGACATCAGTGATGGAGGCCAACCGTGGTAATAATGCCACGATTCAGTATTTGACGTAAGAACAAGAAAAATTTACAAGGGAGACGTTATAGGTAATTTTCGACCCAACACTCTGCTAAACACAGAGCTGAAGACTGTGGTCAAATTTCTACCGAAAAGGTTGGCGAGTTCCACGAGTGGTCAAGGAGGCACAGACATGTGTCGTCCCCGGTAGCAGCATTCAAAATAATCTTCACCTTTATACGGTATACTGTAGATGGATTAAAGGAACCTGGCAAAGGAGAGGTGGCGGTCCGTTTAGACTAACATAAAGAGTTCGGTAGGGTTGACCAGCAGTACCTGGTACCCGTGCTCGCGCTGTTCGGCCTACACCTTGGCTTTCTCATGTGAATTATACAAATTTATGAAAACACCGACTCGATCGTTCATGTGAACGGCTTGTCAAATCCGTTCTCTAGCAAGCGTTCGGTTCACCAAGGATATCCAGTCTCTCTACTGTTGTATGAGATGGCTCTAGAGTCATTGTTGTGAAAGCTGAGCAGGATCCCGTGACAACCCAGGGATGGAAAGTTTGTTGCCACACATGTAGATGACACCGCTATCATCGTAACCGAAATGGACTTCCTATTTAAAGTAGACAATGTCATTGAGGAATACGAGAGAGAGACAGGAGTAAAAGTTAATCCTGAAAAGTCACCAGTGGAGCCAAATCGATGCCTGCAGACAGTATGGTAGGATGCTGGAAGAGGGTCTGATTAAATTACTAGGAACTTGTTTCGGACTAGACCTCCAGATACAGAGGAACAGGGTGGATGTGACAAGCATGGTGACCTATACAGCCAGGACATGATCTGGGCGAAAAAGGACAATGTCTTTATGGCATCGCATCGATCATTTCCTACTGCCTAACAGTCGTTTCTTGCCCAGAATCGCTGATAATCCAATTGGAAAGACAGATCTTCCGCTTTTTGTGGTAGGTCTCTAAGCCATTGGTAAGATTCTTCGCTAACTAATGTTTCCAACATTCACCACATTTGGTGACTGAGAATAACGTGTTTCCCGGAGATCGAAATTGTGTACAGGCTTTACAGGCTCTCCTGCTGTTCCGTCTCATGGGCAATGCTTGTGGCGGAGTTTCTACCACATCTATCCCCAAGGGCTGTTAGAGGCGAAATGCAATGATGCATTAGAGGAAACCCTGGGTATCGATGATACTCAACCGGCTAGTCTTTTCCAGAGGACATTCGGGTTGAATGTTACCGAGGAGTTTGCCTATTCGGAAGAAACTCGCAAGATACAGAATATCAGCCACTCCAGACTGTCCAAGATACGGACAGGATAGTGAAACTGTTCTGCACGCTATTGTACGGTCTCGGAAGTAGCAGAAACGTGTATTTTTGCTGAACAACTGTTGTCCGAGATTGGAATACGGCTATCATCTGAAACGATTATAAAAATTAACGCAACATCTCTCCTCTCTTAGCGAGAGAAGGAAAAAGTTGTTTCCCAGTATTGGTAGCGAAAGAAGCTATTTGGAAGATGAAAATGAAAGGACAGAGGGTATGGATCTTTGTTTTCGGCGTCGGTTTGGTGAATTATTTCACTTTCCAATTGAAAAGAAAGACAGGGCTGGAGAGATGTCTGCCTCCAGAAATGCTTAAAAGGTGATAGAAGAATTTAGCAAGAATGTTGCGTATGGATGTCCCAACATGAATGAATAAAGATAGGTAATATAAAAAGCATAAATGGTGAGCTGGGGTTTATGGAGTCGGTGCAAAAACCCAGTTCCACCACTGCACTTGTAAGTTGTCCTTTCCGTGTATGATCTTTCGAATTGTATAACTGTAATTTTTTTTTATTTTAAAATTACTGTAAATCATTCAATCAGATTGTTTCGCCTTTTGTGGGTAATAAAGAAATAGAACGTTTAGCACGCTGGACGAAATACTTAGCGGTATTTCGCCAGTTGCTACGTTCGGAGTTCAAATTCCGCCGGAGTCAACTTTCTTTTTCACCCTTTCAGGGTCGATAGATTATGTACCAGTCGCGGACTGGAGTTGATCTGATTGAGTGGACCGGCTACCTTGTCTATCTTTGTTTGACCCTCTATGTATAGCCCCTTCTAGGTAATAAAAAAGAAACATTAGCAGGTCAGGCGAAATGCGTTACATTTTGACTTCACGTTCCGCCGAAGTCGACTTAACATTTTATCCTTTCGGGGTCAATAAATTAAGTACCAATCGCGTACTAGGGTCAACCTAATCGACTGGCTCCATCCTCATTGTCTGTCCTTGTTTGCCCCTTCTATGTTTAGCACCTTGTGGGCAGCAAAGAGACAAGACACGATTACACACCGGCAAAATTCTTAGTAGCATTTCGTTTGTCATTACGTTCTGAGTTCAAAATCTGCCTGTTTTGCATAAGCATTGTGTTTGCTTACAGAAATTCTATAATATTTTTGCTTACTTTAAGTCCCCAGATCCTCCTCCTCCTCCTCATCATCATCATCATCAAGTAGTCTTATTTTTATCACGTA
>JACXVO010033360.1:62144-74394 GCA_015501135.1 Hapalochlaena maculosa
AGGGTCATCACTAGACTAATTAGAGAGAGAGTCAGGCTAGATGAGATGCATTTTGGGTTTGTGCTTTTTTTATATTAGCCACTAAGGGCCGAACACAGAGGGGGACAACGCAAGAGTTTGAGGAGTGGTTATTCCTCGGGACACCATCATGTATGCCCCAGGTTAAAAAATCACGCACCCTGCCTCCTGTGGGTAGTGAGGCGGGGTGGCATCGATGTATTCCCACCTCGGTGCAATGATCGTACTCTAACTTCGTGCTGGACGGTGTTACCGTTAGGAGTGCCTGTCCGACCCACCGCATGACACTCCAAGTGCAATGAGTGTCACCATGGCTTAGCAGACCCACTTAGCAGCCAGCACACGAAGCGCCCATCCACGGTGCAATGGATGAGTCTGCCATTGTACTTTTCGGGCCACACCGAGGCGCGGCCCCTGACCGTAAGGCCAGAACCTACTGACAGGCAGCAGAGAGAAGCACAACAGACCTAGAGAAAGCCTTCAACTGGATCCCCCCACCCAGCCCATTTGCTAATTAGGTGGGCATTACGAAAACTAGGTATAGATGAATGTCTGGTGAGTGCTGTTCGTGCCATGTACAGAGACTCCTCGAGCAGGGTGAGGATAGGCCACGAAAACAGTGAAGAATACAAGATACAGGTGGGAGTCCATCAGGGATCTGCTCTGAATCCCTCTTCTATTTCTTATAGTTCTCCAGAATAAAAAGAGGAATTCAAGACAAGCTGCCCTTGGGGTCTCCTATCTGCCGAGACTCTCTCAGAGCTTAAGATGATATTCCATAGATGGAAACAAGGTCTGGAATCTCGAGGTCCTAGAGTTAATCTGGCTAAGACCAAAGGGGTAGTAAGAAGAAAGGCTGTATATACACACATACATATACATATATATATATTGCACTTAGTGTATATTAAACTAAAGTGATCATGGCTTACTTTGCAAGCAAAGATGTGGCTCACCTAATACATGTTGGATGACAATGTAACAAAGCAAAGCAGTCTTTCAACGAAGAAACTGAAGACTGCTGAACAACAACTGAAAACCAAATTCAACTGCATTTGCCACTACTAATCCATCGAAGTGGGAACTCATGGCCCAAGCAATGGTTCCCAATGGTTGCTATTATTATTATTATTGCACATTTTGAAAGCATAAACACTTCATCAGAAATCACAAAGAATAAATACGCTATTTAAAAAAAAGGTAAAAACAAGAAAGACAAACAAATTAACTTCTATCGACCAGTAACTATTGAATTTATAGATTGCTTCATCAATTTCCCAGATATTAATTGCTAATGTGAATAGAGTAATTATTTGCCATTTGCTTCTCTTACAGTCTCTCAATATCTGCATATTCCCCATTCATCTTGATGTTGTTCATTCAAGCCTCTCTCTCTCTCTCCCCCTCCCCCCAGAATTGTTTTTGACAGTGTTGATGCCATATTGTTTGACTTAGCATCCACCTGTTTTCATGTGCCTTAGTGCTCCATCATTTTAATACACTCTTGTTATATATAGGTCAGGCAAAAAACTATCTAGAGACCAATTCTTCCTTTTGTTTTGGAAGGGAAGGGTGGCGGTACATCATGCCACGCATTTAAATACCACATTAGGTGGAAACAATGTTTTGTATTTAACATCAGTAAACTGGACCATACCTATTTGGTTTCCTTCAACAGCACAAAACAAAATGACTACACATATCAAAAAGCAAATATCATACCCTTTCTCTGAAACATCACCAACGTGCAACCAGATCACCTCAAACTTACAACACATGCTGTCGTCTCTCTTAATGATATTCTAAACATAACAAAGTCTGCATTACACAAACTGGCTTTTCTCTTTAGGGGCAGAAAATATTTTGGCTCCCAATAATTACTAAACCTATACAAAGTATTGTTCCTATAACAGGGATAGCAAATTCACTCAACTTATTCATATGAAGTCAACAGTATACTGGCCTACAGACACGCTGTCTCATTAACATCCCTACCAATACAATGGAGGCCTCTGTTCCTCAGCTAGGTGGATTGTACCCCTTCAACCAGGGATCCCCGATTCATTCTCAATTTGTTGCTCATATTATATCTCCACTAAGATGCCACATATACTCCTACATCATTCCGTCTTTCTTGGGACATTATTGCCTTTAGAATTCCCTTGGCAGCCATCAACTTACAACCATTCATTAACCACGTTAGTCTTCATCCAAACCAACCTAATGAAAAGAATGTTTTTTAATTTAAAAATATAAAAAGTATATGCCTAAAATAATGAGTCTGTATTTACACTTCATCATTATCATCATTGTTTAACACCTGCTTTTCATGCTGACATGGGTCAGATGGTTTGACTGAAAACTGGAAAGATGGGGGACACCAAATTCCAATCTGATTTGACAAGGTTTCTACAGCTGAATGCCTTTTCTAATGCCAACCATTACGAGAGTACAGTGAGTACAACATAGGTGCCACTGACTTGACACCAGCATTTGGCCATGACTATGGCCTCACTTGGCTTGACAGGTCAACACAAGCACAGTATATCACCAAAAATCTTGGTCACCTGTCATTGCCCTCATGAGGTCCAACACCTGAATGATGTTTTTTTTTACTTTAGCTGCTATTTTGCTACATATGTCTCACAAGTTTCCACGATGAGAGTTGATTGGAGCTAAACGTTATATGGTAAGCAAATAACTAATCTAACACCAACTCAACTTGAAACTTACAACTATTCTTAAAAACGTCTAAAACTGTCCTTATCTATGTTTTTAATTGCTCTCTCTCTCTCTCTCTTTCTTTCATTCTCTGTAATTCTATTGAGAATATCACATTTTCCTTAATCTTTGTTTAATAAGCAGAGATCTGCTGCATCATAGAAACATTGTGTTCCAGAAAATCTTGCAACTCGGAACTATGTAGTATGAAACATTTTCTATCAACTTCCAAGTTACAAGAAATTTAATGAACACAGAAATGAACAGGAAACCTGTTTTACATAGCAAAATTCCACATTAGAGCAAGATTTTCAGGAGGACAATGTTTTTGTAACAAAGTGATGCCTGTATTGATGATCTCGTTCTTGTCACCGTCACTGAACATGTTGTCATCACAATCATATCTTGGCCACTCAATTTCAACTCTCTTTGAAGTATGTCATTAAAAGAATTTAAACACATTTTCTCATACACATCCAGAATTTAACATCCTGGTTTAAATGCCTCACACAGTTGCATTCTTTGCCATCCCATCCTAAACACGATGTAGCTGTGCTATTGAAGCATGTAACAGGAAGTAGACTTTGAAGATGATGGTTAGATGGTAACAATGTCTGGTTACTTTGCATATAGACACAGAATTCATGATATTTAGCAACTGTAGGCATTACAAGTAAGAAGTAAACATTAGAAAAGCTCTAGTACAGAAAATATAGTTAGAAACAAAAATTTTTTAAATGTATTGATTTTTGTAGTGAAGGTACTGCTGCCCATATAGCTTCTAGGGCTGAAAAGTGTAGGGTAAGATTATTGACCAAAATTGGTGTAGAGGAACTTGGCAAGGAACCAGAATGCAAGTCTTAAGAAACTGCATATGAACTTTATCAATTTGCTTTATAAGCTTTATTTCTTTTGTCTTGTCTATTTTTTACAAGTGATCTCATTTAGTTGCTCTCATTAAAAGATTGTTAACCTTACGTAAAATGTCACTAACAACTGGAGAACAAAAGCATTTCAGTTGTATTGAATGTGAAAACTATACAGTTTCTCTTTTAGTAAGGCTACTTTGGAATAGCCATTACATACTGCCAAGTTTGGGTGATTCTTCAAATTCATGAAGTAAAATCAGTACTTACTTTTCAGTTAAGAGATAATAAGTACACTACCTGTGGGTTGAAACTGTATTCTATGGATCTAGCACTCCCAAGCTACCATTGTCATATTTATGGCAAGATAGCCTTACACTAAATTCTATTTTGGCAACAATGAAAGTAACAAATGTGCTTCAACTGTTCTCTATTTCCAATGTAGCAGTACGAAAACAAAAGCAAACATCATGCCCAACAGACTCTATGAACCTGCAACTTGCTCCTGGAAACCAAGGCACAATTGTTCACAAAATATATGCAATTATGTAAAACGATATCAGTTAAATAAATAATTACTGATAATAAACCAAGAAAATTATGAAAGTAAAGAAATGAAAACAAAATTGATTTATTTTAAAGTTAGTTTTATGTGTAAAATACAGTTTTTAAGGTTATAATATATATATTTTGAAATGTTGCTTTGTTATTTTAGTTGGAACATCTTTTAATATGCACTGTAAGAAAAGCTATTCTTTAAAAAGATAGGGACCACTAACAAGTATTAGATGACAGATACTTAATAAGAACTATTTCAAATAGGTAAAGTAGAAGAGCAAGTATATAATTAAGAAATGTACCGTCATGCACTACACAGACACCATACTTAGTGACTATAGAATGTCATGAATTATGAGTGGTATATTACATTGCCAAACAAGAAAGAAGCATTTCCTGCTTGTTTTGACTTTAGAAGTCACATCCAGATAAAACCCAACTAGTGTGTGAGTGGGAGTATTTGTGTGTATTATAAAGAATAGTTGAAATAAACAGGTATCTCATGTCTTACAATATTTTTTTACACTGACTGCAAGAAAAGAAAATGTTACATTTTGTTATCTTAACAGCTAAGTAGATTTCATCTCCTATGATATAAAAGTTGTCTGCTTATATTTATGCATTAATGAATAGGGATATTTTTTAACATTGTAATCAGGCAGTATATGAAGTGCATTTTTACCTCCAAGATTAATTTAAATAGTCAAAACAGTTTATTTTAAGTTAAATCTCTGTCATTTAATCTGAAATAAACCACTCACTGGAATGACACAGAGCATAAATGAGAAATAAACTTTTCAGATTGCAGTAGAGATAATTTTCAGAAAATACATGAAAATCAGAATATCTTTCAACAACATACAAAGTTGCTTTTTCTAAATTATTTCAACTGACACCAGTATTTTACTGGTATTATTTTACTGAAACCCAGAGATAAGGAAATGCAAAATTGACTTTAATGGCATTTTAATACAAAAAAAAAAGGAAAGAAAAGATTTGTGGCACCAATCAAGTTGAATAATACCCAACTTTAAACATTTAACAGAAAACCAAATTTAGCTTTTTTTTTTTCACAATTTTGCAATACTTAATACAAATAACCAATTAACTACTTTGTCAATCAGAGAGGCATATGCAAATAGTGTTATATGCCTTGCCCATGTACACAACACAATGGTTATACAGTAACAATTTTTGATCTAATGAATGCGGTCAAGGCAGCCGATAGTGCCGCGTAAGTGGCATCTGTGTTGGTGGCATATAAAATCACCAAAAGTAACCGATGCAGTCTTTGGTGCCATGCAAATAGCATTCATGTTGGTGATACATAAAACCACCAAAACCCCTACGTCACACGAATGGCACATGTGTAGGTGGCACATTAAATCATCCCCACTCTCGGAGTGGTTGGCATTAGGAAGGACATTCAACTGTAGAAACCAAGCCAAACCAGACAGGAGCTCAGTATGGCCTGCCAGTCGGGCAGCTCTGTTTGAAAACATCTAATCCATGCCTGCATGGGCAACAGATGCTAAATGATGATGATGATGATGGTGGTGATGAATGCATGTTATATATTAAATCACCAAACATGGTCAAAGTAGTCCTTGGTGCCAAGCAAGTGGTACCTGTGTTGGTGGCACATAAAATTACCAAATGCAGTCGAGGTAGTGCTCAGAGACATGTAAGTGGCACCTGTGTCGGTGACACATAAAATCACCAAACTCTTGTATCATGCAAATGGCACACATGTTGGTAGCACATAAAAAACAGCCCTACTCTTGGAGTGGTTGGCATTAGGAAGAGTATCAAGCTGTAGAAACCAAGTCAAACCAGACTGGGGTTTGGTGCGGCCACCTGGCCCACCAGCCCCTTATCAAAACGTCTAACCCATGCATGTATGGACAACAGATGCTAAAAGATGATGATGATGTAAAGATAATAACTTATGAATCAAATCCAGTCTCAAACTCACAGTAGATTACCTCTACTCTATTGCATCAACACTAACGCAATTTGTTATTATAGGAAAAAAATTTTAATCCAGATACAGAAATAACCAGTTCCATTAAAAGAGTAAAATAAAGAGAGGTTTAAAGGCAGATCTCAGAAATCTGAGCCTCGTTAATTAAATATTAAAAGGTGATCAGTAGAGAGAGAGAGAGATTGAATAATTAGAGTTAGACTATGCAGACAAAGTCAGTAACGATAATGTAATTTAACCTTTTAGTATTTTAAACTGGCCCTATCCAGCCAAAATGTTCTACACAGTTTATGTTCAAACTGGCCAGATTTAACTTCTCACACCTATCCTATAATGTCATTGCAAAGATAAACAATTACATCATCAAAATATTAGTGCTTCAAGTTAATGCATATATATAAATTCAAGCAATATGGATAACTAAGCATTACATTTAACAGGATAAACTGAGTGCTAAAGGGTGACACCAATAATGACAGCTGGTTCGACTCAATGAAAAAATATTTTAACATTCAAATAAATCCTTTTTACTCTTCTTTTAAAGCTTTTCATCCCTTCACATAAACTTCAGGAATCTATTTTATTTTTAATTTCTAATCATAATTTTCTTCAACTTATTAAAGGCTAAAAAGAAAACTCAAGAAAAATATGAGTTAATAGCCAATCAGCTTTGTCCACATTTATATTAATACTATTAAGAAAAATATATTACAAATATGACAAAAACTGAGTTAATTTAATGATGTGAATGAAGAAAGATTTCATATCTAACTAAATCTTTAGAATTATCAAAATAACGGATTTTCTCAAAAATGATAAAGAGAATTGTTTGTTTCTCATCTTGCAGATTTTTCAACATTCTTAGCAGTGGCACTCTTTATCTATACAGAAGAATGTAATTTGCAATAACTGCATCAGATAAGCAGTAAGCCAGAAATGAATTTGACTTAAATGTTGATTTAAAATTATTACGAACATTCACTGCGATTTGCTAACTGGGGAGATGAGACTAAAAATTTGAATTCTTTCAAATGAATTGTAGGAACAAGTATTTGCACAGCTGGATATACTTCTTAATAGAATGCACTGAACTGTGACTTTTTCAGTTTGGTTGACAAAAGGTATGTAAAGTTAAATAGTAGAGTTTATAACATTTATCATCTAACATTATAAACTTTGAAAATAAAATTCCGTTTGATTACTCAGAACCGAAAGATTTTTGATTAAGTAGAAATCTCAAAGTAGATAATCCTGCCTTTTTGTAAATTTCTATATATTGTTTTCTCTCTCTCTCTCTCTCTCTCTCTCTAATAATTTCATCATTATCATCATCATCTTTAGTGCCTGTTATCTATGCAGGCATGGGTTGGATGTTTTTTGACTGGGGCTGGCAGGCTAGTTGGTCACACCAAGCCCTAGTCTGGTTTAGCTTGGTTTCTACGGCTGGATGTCCCTCCTAATGCCAACCAATCCAAGAGTATGGATGTTTTATGTGCCACCTACACATGTGCCATCTGCATGACACAAAAGTTTTGGTGACTTTATGTGCCACCAACAGTGGTGTCACTCCAAGGACTACTTCAATCACAATCCCACCACTCATGGATGTTCCTTGGTGACACCAAGAGTATGAACTCAGGGATGTGTCTTGAGAGATGTCTTGTCTGCCTGTAGCAACACATATCGCTAAATCAGGCGTGGTGCCAGAGGTCTCAGTCACTATTGTCAACATAGTGTTTGTAAAACTTTTCAATCACAATTTATGTATGTGGTTTTAGCATTAATCTGTGTGAGAGAAGTTATAATACTAAAAACATAACCATTCAAATTATTCATAATTTAGATTTATTGCCTGATGTTTTATATAATCCTTTAAATGGTTGTCAATGTCTCTTGTTCCTAGAATGAAAATCACAAATCTGAAATCCACGTATCTAGTCATTTAACATATATACAAAGTAGACATCAAGGGAATGAAACTGAATGCCATCAATAAAGGATTGGTAACAGTAGGAAAATGATAAAAAGAGAAATACCTGATTGAATTGTTGCCAGGAACTGGTGGACGACAATTATTAAGAAAGATGGTAAATCCAGGAAAACCTGAAGTGAAAGAATTAAAACTGAAATTAGTAATCTAAAAGTATATGGTTGCATTGATACAAAAATATTAAAAACATTTTCAATCTTCAATTTTAGAAGAAACTTAAAAGTTGAAAACATTATTCATATATTTGAGTATGAAACCTCAGTTGAGTGTTTCATTCAAAGAGTTATGTTTTTTAATTTAGAAAGACTTGGAAGCAACACATCCACTTTTCCTTACTATTTAAGTCAGATCTTTTCCGTTTGGCTGCCACTTTTCAATTTCTTCATATTAGGTGTATTGATGTGGTTTTGTAAAGTAATCATTGATATGAACTTCATTTTTGCCATAAATCAATAAATAAAGAGTTAATCATTTTTAAAGTTTGCAAATTGTGGGTAAGTTTAGCTAATTTGAAAGCCAGACATAAAGGTATTTGTTTCCATAGTAACAAGCTAAGCTGTTACCAAGTTACCTACAATATGGTCTTTTTATTGCTTATTAAATGCTTAAACAAATGCAGTATGGGATATGCTAAAAATAACAGCTAAAAAGGTCTTAGATCATGCAGGAAGATTTAGGGAGTGGGGCATAATGGTATGAATTTCCATGTGAAGAATACAAAATTGCAAAAATTTTCTAAAACTTCCAAAAGATAAAGTTATGAGGAGTTATATGGCATGTACACAGTCATATATTTCATTTTTTTTTTTACAGTTGACATGTGATATCATGCACAAAATGACAGCTTCCAAATCTGGTTTTCTAACTGGGTAAAAATTATCAAATTTTAAACCCGTGTAACTGTTTTTTTGTTGTTTTGTTATTGTTGTTTTTTGTTATGTTTTATTTTTGTGTTTTTTGGGGTTTTTTTGCAAAAGTGAATTATCTCCCGAAATTCAGCATAAGAAATTACATTAAAACATCAAATTTTAAAATCTTCGCTAAACCACAGGTGCAGGCAAACAAAAAAGATCCTTTAAATCTGAGATGGTGACAGTTACTTAGCTGAGGTCATCCTTGACTGAGTAGACCTAGTAGCAAAGGCATTGCATCTGTAACCATGTCCTTCTTTTGCATATCAAAGAACTAATTTATCAAGTATATTTTTCCATCTTTTAAGAAGAGAGAGTAATATGCAAAGAAAACTCAGCAGTTATTTCTAGCATAAGTAATCTCATAAAAACTTTTTTAGTATCTCCTTGAAAATGTTGTTCTTGTGGACAGAGTTTTTTGTGTAAGTTAGTTGATTATCTGGCACATCATGAAGTAAAAATTCAACTGAGAGAGAATTTGATCTCAAATACCATATCATCTAATGTTGTTCTTTTTCACTACCCTTAAACAATTCTTTTTATTTTACTTGTTTCAGTCATTTGAATATAACCATGCTGGAGCATCACCTTAAACAGGATTTAGTTAAAGAAATCAACTACAGGACTCATTCTTTTTAAACCTAATACTTATTCTATCAGTCTCTATTGCCAAACTGCTAAGTTACAGGGGATGCAAACACACCAGCAACAGCTGTCATGCAGTGGTTGGAAGAGAAGCACAGACACAGACTTCTAATAGGTAGCCTCACATAGACTGTTGGTGAATTTCTTCCTCCGTGTTCCTTTCCCTTCGACTTCAGCTGTTTCCGAAAAAGGGATTTGCTCAAAACGTTAAACAAACAACTCTTTTCACTTCCCAGAGCATCTGAATATTTTTTGCCCATATTACATCCTGCTTTGTGTTTGTTTTTCTCCGTGTTTCAATTAATTATATACGATGGGCTTCTTTCATTGTCCATCTACCAAATCTACTCACGAGGCTTTGATTAGCCTGAGGCTATAAGAGAAGACACTTGCCAAAGTTGCCATGCAGTGGGACTGAACCAAGAATTATGTGGTCGAGAAACAAGTTTCTCTCCAACACAGCTATGCCTATGCCAATTGTTACAACAAAAGAACAGCAAAAAAAGATAATAATAATACATAAATATTTTCTAACTACATCCAATTATTGAAGTCGGTCCAAGTATTCTAGGCTTGTTTCAGTTTATATCTCAATGAACAAAAATGAGGAGAAATGTTTAATTAGTCTCGGCTAATGAACTATTCATTTCACATAAAATTTGATCATTAAAATATTTAATACTGAGGCATTCAGGAACTAGTTCATCATTTATATCAACTATTATAAATACATTTGTAATATAAAACAAGTGAGGTCATTACAGTAAGAGATAAGGTAAACACTTCACTCAATGTTTTGCTACTTTTTGACAGATAAAACAGCATTTTTCTAACTTATTCACTAACGGGGGACAGTACAAATAAGGATTTCAACACAGGCACCCTGTCACACATTCATACAGGAAGTTATGACATTTATATCTTTTCTATGGGTGTTAGTAATCTAAGTTAAATGATTCCAACTGGTAATATCAATCAGGTCAAGGATTGTTTGTCAAGTATCATAGCTACATCACAGCACCTTCCACAATTATAACATTAAACATTTCTTACATAAAAATTTTCATATGCACAGAGAAGGAAAATTGTGAAGTTTTAAAGCTCATTCCTTTCCTGGGGCATTTAGTAACTAAAGGGAAGATGTAATATCTTTGAAGCAAAATTAATTCATATATTCAGTTTGGTGTCAAAGTAACCTCACATACTAATCCATGCCACAATAAACCAAATGAAGTCATTTTCGTACATTATGTTCAAGATTGGTTTCTTTTTTTTGTAATGGCATAGTATATAGCGAATTGAATAAACTATTCCAGTAAAATTTCTATAAACATATAAGAGGATAAAAAGAAACTTCTACAATCTCAGAAATGTGAGGTGCCAAATTAAATGTCATAAATCATATACTTCAGCTTTCTAGGAATATCCGGTTCCTTTTTCCTTATTGTCATCATTTAAAAGGTGTCAATCTGTTTCAAGGACTAAAACAGTTGACTAACGAATTTGTGTATATTTTTCAACTGTAAGAAGATTTGCGCTAATGCATTAATCACCATTTTGCAGTACCTTTAATGCAAACAGCAGTTAGTTACACTTCATGGTACTTTATAAATAATGAAGTCAGTCAGACAACTGAAAGTTAAGTATTGATCATTTGGATAGTACAGTGCCAGTGATGAAATATAAGCCATCAAGCTTGTACTTGATAGGCCATAATACCAACAGGCTGACTAGATATAATAAGGATTTCCCCACCAAAATTCCATTTTTGTTTCACAGTCCAACAGTAGTAAACATGAGGTAACAAGATCCTAGTGATTTTAAATACTTAGGATCAAAGATAAATTACTTGACCTCCAATGGTACCACTCCGTAAAACATTTCAGAGCCTTGTTACTATAATTTTATCACCATATTCTATACTGGGTGCTCAATTTAAACCATGACTATTCAAGAAGAAATACTTCCCTGCTGACCTAAAATATGATCTGTTTATCTAACAGCTTCGAAATCTAATATTCAACTGAAGGACTTGGTTAAAGATATACCCTTCATAACTCCCCAGCAGATATTGTATTATGATACTGTAAATAGGTTGATTAAATCAGTACAGAACCTGAGATAAGGCCATCATCTTACCATCTTATTGTTACCGTATATAGGCCAGGTGTATTAAGTCATCCTTAAGTGTCATTATTTCTGTTTATACAATGATTATACGTGTGTTTATGTGAGTGTATACAAATACAAACACACACACACACACACACACACACACACACACACACACACACACACACACACATCAACAGCATCTATTTTCCTGATGCTGACATGGACTGGACAGTATGATTAGAGTTGGCAAAGTTGGGTCGAATTTAAGCTGATGAATACATTTCTCACCATACATAGTCAAACGGAAATAACCATTACGCATGGCATACTGTCAACAAACAGTTCGTGTCTGTTTGGACTTCGTAAATTTGGAGGTGAGCAACAGACTAGCATGTCGTAATAATAATTATAATAATTAATGTTTGCTATATATATAAATATA
>JACXVO010033435.1:1534689-1544782 GCA_015501135.1 Hapalochlaena maculosa
AGTAAATAGGACACGGGCTAACGGGGTCCATTGTACACCCCAATAATCCTCCGACGTTACATTTTTCTGGTGCTCTGGAGGGTCCTGAACATGAATTTAAATGTTAACGTTGCATAAGTTGGGATGTATTTGGTGTTCTCAATCAAAACGTAGAGAAAAACCCAAATGTAATCGGCGTCAATTCGCGTCATAGATTTTTTCCACTCTTTTGCCTTTTTGCTTTTTGTGTGACTTTTGCAACAGATATACATTGGCACGAGGGAACAATTGAAACCTACGGATCCTCTAGTTCTTTTAATATCAATATCAACATGATATACATATATCTTAGATGTGATATTGCGATTGATATAACCACACGTGCGCTGAAATTTTGTACATTTTGAACGTTCACACTTAGATTCATGCTCGGAGCGCTCCAGGGTACCAAAAATACGTAATGTCTGAGAGGTACACGGTAGATGCAAGGAATCCATGGCCTAAAATATAAACGTTGATATGTTTCATCATCATTATGTAATATTAGTTTCAGTTGGTATGTTTCAGTTGACTGATATAAATAGCCCACCACCTAAACTAAAAACGGGGGACAAGATGTAAAATATCTACGTCAAGATGTGTAATCCATACTGTAGGACTTAACAATGGACCTTTGCAGCTGGTTACCAGTATGAAGGATGGCGATTAAACGCTGGACAAACTTAAGAAGATACAAAGCAGTCGCCTTTGCCAGACTGTGAGTTCCAAACAAAGAATGCAACATTTATTCGACTTGATACCAGAGACATACATAGACAATGATGTAAACCATTGGGAAAGTAATCAGAAGTTTGCTCAGAAGCATAACCGCATGGCGGTTCAACCAGGTTGTATAATGTGCAACTCTGAAAGGCGAAAGACAATACAAGTGAAAGGAAGCTGATCAACAGAAAGAACCTCTAAAGTTGCGTTTGACGGATAGAAAAGGGTTCTTGAATCTGCTGAGTGAAAATCAGATGAACAGCTCCCAATAAGGTTACGAGGACACGACTTATAGGCATGTGAAGCACACTACTACGATATTTTCCAGGTTAAATACATCAAAGAACCAGGTGAGAGGAGGAGGTTAAATGACGAACAAATATCAGTCGAGGAAAAATTTGAAGCAGCACATAAGATGTCATTCGCGGATGTGTCCGATGATTAACAATGACATTATACTTGACAAGAAGCTGACTATACTCATTCAGTTGTATACCTTAAACCGGCTAGACTCAGAATACTGAACTACTGAAGTGAGTAATTGAAGGCGAAGATAGAAAATAAAACAACCTACAGCACACAACTGTTTTCAACAAACGTGATAGTCATGGCTAATTCATATCGTGCATTGTATAAAGCTCAGATATAGATGCCAATCATGGTGTGAAAAGTGTATATGAATTAGGCTCAAAGTACATGATGAATAATGCTACAAATTACCTACATCAGATTATTCTAACCTATTTTAAGAAAGACCTTTAAAGGAAACCAATAGCAAAATATCTTGACACCCATGAGGAAGTTTCACCGCCACAGGTTTTGGTTTACATGATAGCTGCAAAACCAAACACTACTATTTCTCAAGCTCACAGGTTAGTACTTTCTATCGGCCAGGACATGTGTAGGGCATCGAACAATGGCGAATGGCAGCCTCCGAAAAAGGTGTTGATCTGTATGACACTCTGATAATTATTCAGAAGTGAACGGTTTATCAAGCAACTGAACAGAATGGGTCACTTAAAGAGTTACCCTTTCTCTTTGTAACTTGGAAAAGCAGTCGCCCAAGCAGTAGAATAAACATCAAGATTCCTGTCCACATAGATTCCTGTCAGTGATTCTGTCCAAGATCCTGATGCGCCCTCCGTATTCCATTTGGAATTTGCCCATTTCGATTAGCTCTTGAGGGACTTGACAGACATGAGATCTGTGCAAACTACTTATGGTATAATGATGCAGAATATCACAGAGGCATATCAAAGATGGGTAAGAACAATGGCTGATATGCTGACTGGTCATCTAAGTGGAACAAAACATCGTGATGTTCGACGATCTGGTATCTTTAAGAGTGAGAAATGTGTTACAAAAGCACAAGAAGCATTTGAAAGTTTCATGAATCCTTTCATGATTGATGACAAGGACAAGTTGATCAGTCTTTCATCATGAGCTTCAGCCACGAAAGCCATTGAAACTGATGTACTCAGAGTTGAAAAGGCAGGAAAGGATGCAAAAAAAGCTTTCATCCAGGATAGGCTTGAGAAAAATGGCACCTTCTTCGAGCCCCAAATGTTTGCTATCAAATTTTCCAGGATGGGGGTAACATGGAAAGTGCTAGATGGCCTCATGTATGATCTTGAAGAATTCACTTGTTCTATGTATGGTCGTGCAAGAGCTCACCATGTGACTAACTGCGATACATCCAATAGCGTTGTGGGCACCGGACGGACGGCCCGGTTAGGCTGCTACGGGTCTGGTTTGATCCAGACCTACAGACAGAGAAGAACTGGAGCGAGGTAATGAGCAAAGTAACAGCTGTATTTCAAGCTTCGTTTGAGCGAATGCTTTCCTTGCTGGGAGGTAGGGTAGAAACGTTAAGGCTGTATATTGCATCGATGATAAACTACCGCTTGCCCGTAGTGCCTTACCCCAATCTGTTACTGTACAAGTTGGAGCAAATACTATTCCGCTTTTTGTAGAAAGGAGGAAAGCTGCACGTGGAATGTTCGGAGTGGGGTGATTTTTTTAAATTACACTGAACCTATTGTAGCATCGATAGGAATAGTACAGATATCAGCTGAATCCGTTATAAAGATGGTACAACCACCTATCATTCGCGAGGAAAAGTTGGCTTGTTTCTTTTTGGCGTGATAGCCATACTTCAGTATGGTATACTTTGGAAGACGCGAAAATAGTGTCCGTTGAGAGAGGCTTTCATCTTATGTCAGGGATGATGAAACTTTTTCGTTATCACCTCCTTGTAAAATCCGTAGAGATACAAGGTTATTGTCGGCAGGTGTTCGGATGGTGATGGATAACAGTAGTAAGTATGTTGAGAGTGACTGGTAAAACCTAGGGAATAAGGGTGAGCCTGCTGGCGACGCTCCTCCACCGCCAAAATAGCAGAGTACCTAGCAATACATACGTTAAAAATTGTTTCGCTCAACTATACGTGTCGGGAGAAGGATTTTTCTCGAGTTCAATCCGAAGAACGGATACACTAATGACATAATATTCCCGCATCACACCACTGAGATATATCCATAGTACAATGAAGGGAGATATTTTAATTAAAGATCCCAAGATTAACTCAACATTAATAAGCCATCGGTTTCGAAACTATTACATTTATCCGTTAGCTAAGTTTAGATAAGTCTAGGACATAAAGGTAATTAATTTAGGCGCCAGTCGAGACGTTGAGATTTTTCTCTGAATCGCAAATTTTGGAAGGGAGAAAATGCTTAGATCGTCATTCCAAAGCCTGTCATGTAGTGTAAGGGTTTTCGGCTAATGTAAGTGCATTATGTCACGAGATCTTAACGTTGCCGTGTGGGCACGTACATTAGAGAGACCCCACCCCTCCCGATGCCATAATTATGTCTGTGACTGACAAAAATTAATATTTGGTCAAAGGACAGGATGAGATGTGTGAGGCAATTTACAAGCATTTTGCCAAGTTGTTCGGAAGGGGTGGGACGCCATACAATGACGAGGCTCTAAGGGATTCTCTGGCTGCTCGCCCACGTCTCTCGGCACGACAGGCTGAGTGCTGTGAGGGTCCTATCACAGCTGTAGAAGAGATTAAGGTGCTATCTGAATGCTCAGGGGCCAGATCGCCACGACATGATGGTCTAATCCATGAGTTTTACAGAAGTATGCCAGATTTTTTAAGGTACCTACTGGCCGACGTCTATGTCAACTCGCTCCAGAATGGGATAATACCCTGATCTACGAGGCGGGGTGATAATGTCGATCAGAAATGACTCGGGGAAAGGGGATATTTCGTCTCATGACTCTGGTAAACACAGAGTTAATATAATTTGGCCAAGGTATTGGCAAAACAGGTTTGCGAGTGTCATGGACAGCCTCGTCGAAGCCATGCAAACTTGTTCCATCCAGTGCAGATTAATTGAAAATCGCTACCTTTTACGCTATTTGTAAGAGAGGGTTGGGGAATTTTCTGGCAAAACTGGGGCACCTGTACATTTTGATTAATCTAAACAGTTAATAGGGTAGATCACCGGTACTTGGTGGCAGCCCTGGAGGAAACTGGTTTTGGCCCAACGTTCCCTAGTTGGACTTCTGATTTGTATAGCAGAAGCATCGTGTCGTCTACCCTACGAATGAAAGTTTTTTCAAAGCCGTTCAAGATTGATTGCCTCTGCAACCGCTATTTTATATATTTTCTCTTGAGACTTTGCTGCACATTTTTGAGGTGTTAGCTGACTGACGCACGACCTGCAGGATGGTAGGGGAGCTACTATGTATACGGAGGATTTCTCCACCATCGTATCCGATGAATGCCTGATTCTTTGTATGGAAAACAGTGTTGGAGGTGGTGGCAAGTGCAAAGATTAACCAGGAAAAGTTGGACGGCACCTGGAAGGCAAGTCAATGTCATTTAATAACGTCGCGGAGTGTCGGGTGGATGGTATGATTAAGAAATAAAGATAAAGAAACTTGCGAACGATGTAAAGAGCAGAGTGTCTGCTCTAATTCAGACTTTCATACTTGCTAGGGATGGTAGAGGTAGCACAGAGGTTTATAGTGCCTACCACCTGACTGTCATCACCTACCACCTGCCTATTGGTCCTTGAACTAATTTGGGGTAGGACAACTTTAATGTAATGCTTCTCAGCATTTTGTGGTAAGAAGGAAAGCTTCTTGTGATGGGCTGTGCTTTTTCTGCCAAATGGTGTTAAATAGTAGCCTTGAATTGCCTTGGCTGAAGTTGCGAAAACTCCTGTTAAGGTTGAGACGCGTCAGTCTTTACGAGGATGGGGAGCAGCTGTGGTTATCCCACGTAAAGTTCCATCTCCCACGGCTGGCATCCTTAATGGATATTGATCCATGGATCGAAGGAAGACCTAGGCAGAGGAATTGACGGTTGAAATGTCTTTAGGCAGCCCGCTACTCACTCGAGGGGAAAATATATACAACAGGAGTCCACGGCGGAGGCATGCAACACGTTAGTAGAATTCTTATCAGACGATATTTTGAGGGAAATTCTGGGCTTTGATGGGAGTCAATTGATCAACCTTCTCAGGTGAACTTTCTGCTAGGGTGTTTCTGAGTAATAACCATATTTTCCTGGTTTGACGGTGCTACCGTTCGGGTTTGTCTGTTTAGTACTAGCTATCAAGACTCAGAAGTGCCATATCACCGACATGCCCGTGATGCGGTGTAGGTAGAGAAACTTTAATTGTCGACACCGATAACTTTTGCCTAGCAATTGCATAGCAGAAGTACAGCTAACGTTTGAATCTATTATCAAGACTGTGCCATTAGCTTCCCTTAAAGAAAAGGAAAGCTTAATTTCCCTACGTAGCTGCGATACTCAACGGGACAATGTGGAAATGCAGAGAGAGGGATAGAGATCGCACCTTAGTGTTTGACTAGGGGTTATTTAAATGATTTAGTTACCCCCCTTTGATAGTAACCTGAAACGGGAGGTGAGATACCTGTGAAATGATATGTTTGTGAAAAGACGGAAGCATCTGGGAACTTTCTGTGAGTGACTGAAACCAGATAAATCGGGTGATTGAATACCTTTCATTATATTATACACATGGAAAAATCTGCAATTAAACCCATAAACTTAAAGTTTTTTTTATATAATTCTTAACATGTCTTTTATATTTTATCATCCACAAGATTTTCATTCGTAATAAATTACCTTGTTCATCATTTAGATTTGTCTGTCTTTGATTTTCCCTATCTATTTAAGGCCTGTATAGTCGAATTTAGTGAAATAAGAAGTTTTATTCCTAACCAGATGGTTCTGGGTTCATGTCTCTGTTATTACATGCTCTGTTGTTTGGTTCTTGAGTTTTTTCAGCAACCCAGCAAAGTGATTTGTCCTACCAATTGTTTTGAAATCATAAGCTACTCGAGGTCTTCCATACACATCTAAAGTAAATATCATCATCATAAGCAACGCTTTCCTGGCGTCTTAATTTCACCACATATTTCACATCTTCCTCGTCAAGGATGTGTTGCACAAAATCATGCCAAGTGCTACGTGATTATTCGTGGGAGATGTCTCAATAGAACAAGCGACCCTGCGTCTATCTAACACCAGTTAAATTTGATATCCTATCAGGTATGTTTACATAGGCATTATAGATTTTCAGGTTATTTCAAGTAATACTGTTTCTTTCGAAGATGAGTTCTGAAGCGTGTTTCTAAGTGTAACGAATGATCGAACTGCTGGTTTTCGTAATAAGTTATGTCGCATACTATCTCGAATGCTTCTGGTAATATTGCAACCAACAATAATATTACTGTTGAAATTGAGAAATGCAACAAAGTCGAATTTATGTTGTCACATCTGACAGATAATGCTTTCATTCATTAACTTCCAAATACATTCAGAACTAGAGAAGATAAAGTGAGACGAGGCAGAAAGAGAAGGGTCATGAGGGAGAGAGTGAGGGAGAATGAAATATAACATGGAAAAGTATAAAGAATTGAGAGAGTTAGAACGGTGAAAGAGCGGGAATATATCCATAATCCATATATGTATGTTTAACTTTCTCTAAGCGAAGACATAGACACAACGCATATATGTATAATAAAAACAGATAAGCAATATGAGTAATGCCATGAATATTACACATTGATGTATTATTGAATATGAATTTATATTCAATATTCACTGTGCTGCGAGCGTTTATCTTTAAAAAGGTGAAATGTGTCATTGATCATCCAGATCCCCATAAATACATACATACATTCATATATACATACGTGCATACATAAATACACACACACACACACACACACACATATATATATATATATATATATATATATATATATATATATATATATATATATATATATATATATATATATATATATATATATATATATATATACTGTAAAAAGTAATGTCTACAAGAATACGTCTATGATAAACGATGAACGCATATATGTTTAAATAATCAAAGAATTTCACACTTTCAAAAATGTTCATGAGTTTGCAATCGAGGAGTTTGGCATACTTTAGTCTGGTCATTGTCCATCTGTCACTTGTTGGATGTGATTCTATGGTATCAAACCTCATATACACGTGTTTACTGTAAATAGACCAGTAAAAGAACAATTCTACGAAGTCTGGAATATGAATTAACAATGGAATTATTGATTTTTGCCATTTACTAATATTAATAAACTCACATGCAGCAAACAGTGACAAATTAACCTTGGAACTAGATCAAATCCAACAACACCGCATATAGATGATCATCTCAACGTGAAAAGTAAGCCATTGGGAAAAGCTTGAGAATTTAAGTTTCTCTTCAACAGAACAAAATACAGAAAAATATGCAGTGAATCACATCTGGTAATTTATGGAGTACTTCACTTCCAAACTTTAGTATTCAAGGTAACATGACTAACATATCTGGGTACCACAGAAGAGGGCCAAATATCCCAACACCACCATTAATATACAAGACCAGATAATACAACAGTTTCGGCCTCATATTTTCACATATTCTTAATATTCTTTCCCAAATTTATAAGACTCCTGATGGGTGGAGATCTGTGTCTTCAAATATATGCTGAACATCCTATGTCAAGAGTTCCAGATGGACATACCTCATGGAAGAAAACGTAGATGTCTTCAACGACATCAATTTCCATCCTTAATAAATGCTACATTCCAGAAAAGGCTTCAAATTAAGACGGCGCAGTTCTCTATGTGAAGTTAGTTAAACAGTTAACGAATATTAAAATCTAATAACATAAAATTATTTAAGCCCGTTCAACATGCTTCACCTGTTTGAACAAGCTCTTTCGGTGATGAATTATCAGTGCTTACATTACAGTTTTCTTTTTGTATATTTTGAAACATTTTCCCCGTTTAGATTAAATATTGAACTTTGAACTTTCGCACATATTTAGAGAAATTCCGTTTTCAATTTCTTCCAAATCTGACTTACTGTTCTGTTATTGAATTTAAGATCGTTGAATATAATCGTTAATACGTTATGCTATCTTTTAATTTTTACATTTGTATATGAACATAGATCCCCAACATATATTTACAAACGTTATTATGTTAAGAAAATATTACACTTATCATTCATTCTAGAAGTCGTAAGTTAAAGTAATGTTAATACATGTGTGTCGTTATGATTTGTCTTAGTATTCTTATACCACACTCTTTTGCTTGCAGAATCATATGATCTATAAAAGATAATTGAGACGCAAAAGATTTAAATATTTTTTCTTCTCATTCATGCATACGGCCATCCTTAGCATGGGAGTCTCTTGCTAGACACAGTGAATCATTCTACTCCTTCCCTTGTACACAGGGACGGTGTCCTTAATTTTAAAGAAATTATTGATTATTCAAGCAAAGAATAGATCTCTCATTTTTTCAACTTCATTAGATAATAAGATGGTTCATTATATATTGTATTCATTTCAGATTTTTACTGCGCAACTTTACTCTGGGTTTCGAAATTTTGTATGATTTTTCAACAACTTACGTCCCTTACATTTATCCGCATACTCACACTCATAGATTTATGAGAAATAAATATATAAACGTCTGTCACCATTGGGAAGGGTCTTCTGTAATAGATGCTAGATAGAGACGGCGGTCTCTTGGATCCAGCCTACGGCAGCTATCGTCCATTATTATGGATAGCCATATTAAAATGGCATTATAGTTGAATGTTTAGTAAAGCTGACCGTCCTCTTTCAAAGAGAGAATTAATAATCTCTCTCTCTATATATATATGTGTGTGCGTGTGCGTGTGCACGTATGTATGGGGGCGTGTATGTAATGAAATAATAAAAGCGTAACAAAAACGTGACGGAAGACAAGATACACAGGCATAATGACAATACATATAAGGATAAGTAGCGGATGTAATGTCACCGTATATGCGCTGGGCAAGCACATGTCTTCCGCTTTGGTGCGAAATATAAGCAACAACTAGTTGCGGTCCACCTTTCGTCAAGGGAAGATATTTTCTTCCCAGTCTCTGCAACTCGTAGACCTTTCGAAGCCTAAAATATAACATGAAGATAGATGGAACTATCTCGTCTTTTTCCTTTCTATTTCTTTCGAACACCGAGTTAATTCGAATCCTATAGATCCAAGGAACAAAAACAAGATGGATAAACAAAAAAAAAAGACATTGGAATGACTGAAAAAGCTGGTGTGAGAAAGTAAAAGACTATACGGCCGTGAAAAACAGAAATAGAGATAAAACTAGGGTTGGAGATAGAGCGATGACTAGTGTAAGAGAGAGTGTGGCAGGGCTAAGAGAAGTATGTAAAGCAAATGTTGATCGTATCGCTCTAAAATAGAAGATGTCAGCTATTTGTCGTCACATGGCTAAAGGAATTATGGGAAGAGGGAAATATAGAAGGGAAGAGGAAGGACGTAAGTAAGATAGAGAAAAAGAGTGAAAGGGAGGAGGAAAAATACTAAGAAAGACAGAGAGAGAGAGATAGAGAGAGAGAGAGAGAGAGAGAGGGCGTGAGAGAAACGATAGAAAATATAAATATATATGCATGTATTCTTTTATTCTTTTTCGTGTTTCAGTCCTTTCGAACCGACAATTGAAGGGGATGTAAACACACTAACATCGTGTGTCTAGTGATGATAAGGGATGAATACAGACAAGCCGACACACGTAAAACATATTTTATAGGACGGTCTTCTCTCAGTTTCTGTCCATATTATCCACTAACTAAAACAGTGTCTACTCACCCTGACAATAAAATTGATGACAAGTGCCGAACCTGTCACGCGGTGGGATTGAACCCAGAACCATCTGGTCGGTAGCCAAGTAGCATACCACGCGCCATTCCAGCTCATATATATATATATATA
>JACXVO010033537.1:267227-277422 GCA_015501135.1 Hapalochlaena maculosa
GGCCGCAGTCAAATGACTGAAAGACGTAAAAGAATAAAAGAATATGTGTGTGGGGGTGTGTTTGTGTATGTGTGTAGGTGTGTGCGCCTGTCGTTGTTCCCCCCATCATCGTCTGACAACCTTTGATGGTGTGCTGACGTCCCTGTAACTTATCGATCAGGCAACAGAAACCACTAAAAGTAGTACCATGCTTAAAAAAATTCTTCAAGTAGTACTACAGCATGGCCGCAGCCTGATAGCTGAAACAAATAAAACATAAAAGATATCTATTTTCTACTCGACATTCGCTTTATGCTAACATTTTTAATGGTTGCTTTGAAGGGTTCCTAAACTCATTTACGTTACATTATCGTATCTATGCCATTATCTGAAATTTTTCAAGATCCTATCAAGCGTGAGAAATCTTGGTTCCAGAAACAATAGTTTTACATTTACTGCCTTTGGTGTTTGCTGCAAAGTTATTATTTCTCAAAGGAACTACATTTACGCCACATTTATTAAATTCTACTGTAAAACGTCATCTGTTATTTTCACAGATTCCCCAGATTGTTTCATCTCTGTAATATATCCTGCATATACATATTCTAATTATCCGAGTTGTTATGCTATTCAACATTTTTACATCGTGTTCACATTTTTTATTTGTACGTACAGATAAGATGGGATCTAAGAGGAAAACCCCGAGGTTTATATCTTTTCTTTTATCTCTTACTTGTTTTAGTTATTTGACTGCAGCCATGCTGGGGCACCGCCTTGAAGGGTTTACTCGAACAAATCGATCTTAGGAATTGATTTTTAAGCCCAGTACTTATTCTGTTGATCACATTTGCCGGACCACTAAGTTAAGGGAACGTGAACACATCAACATCAGTTATCAAGCGGTGGGGGTGGCAAACACAGAAAGAACTATACACACACGTAAATATATACTTATACATACATGCATTCCGGAGAGACATAACGCCTAAAACCTGGCCAAACGCTTATGGTCGTCGAAAGAAAGCGCCACCAATTTTAACATAGAACGGAAGATTCAAGTGAAAATTAAAGCGTACATCAAAAATAACAGGGAGAAGAATATTATGCCTGAATAAGAAAGGAAAATTTGAAAGAGCTTCAAGTACTCAGTTATTTACTTGAACAGTAGAAGGGAAATTTTAAATCCTTGCCCAATCATGACTATAATAACCATTTTCCAAACTTTGACACACTACCAAAAGCTGGGAGTCCGGCAAAGTGTTTGATAACTAACGCAAATTCACTCATAAGACTTTGGTTGGGTGCAGGCTATAGTAGAACATACTTTTTCAACATGCCACGCAATAGAACTGAACGTAAAAACATGTAGTTGGAAAGCAAGTTTCTTATCACATACCTACATCTGTGTCTATATCTAGCAGATTAACTTTAAAGAGGATTCCGTTTCGGTTGATAGAGTATGATTATATAAAAAAATTACCGCTGTACAGTATTCTTCAACGTATACTTGATACTACTAATCGAGTTACTTTTGGAATCCAGATCGAAAGTCGCTTTCGGTACCCAGGTGAAGGATCTTCTGCGATACGCTCGGGATTTTAGTAACTGTGTTAAAACGGTAAACTTTAAGCAGAATTTTCCAATTGGAGAAGAGATGGGAGTCTGCAGATGCTGAGTCTGGCAAATAGGGTAGATGTGGAAACAATACTATGCATTGTTTTGGTGCGAAACTCACGAGGCGAGCTTACGAGTTTCACGAAAATTTCACGAGGCCCACGATATAACGCATGCACAATATAATGGGTGTCTAAAAAATATTCATGTGCCTTCATCGGTCGTGGAGATGAAAGAATCTTCTATTGTGACAACTGCTGCTTCGTCTCAGGGTTGTACCGGTAGCCCCACCTCTCGTAACTGGAGATCATCTTCGATGTAAATGATGGGCCATCCGACGGAAATCTCGACAGACATCGGCGCGATGCTCTTGCTGCAGTGGTCAGCAGACGGGAACAAATTTGACAAACACGTATGATCAATTCAGACATTACGATTGCCTGCACTGACCTATACGACAACCAATAACATCAGCATTGATTGTTCTCCAAGCTGAGGAATTTCCTATACATTTCCGGATTTGACAGGTATTTCAGATCGCTCCTCGTCGGCCAGGATAGTCCTTCTGCTTTTGAAGCACCCGAACAACTCGAAGCATTGCCTGTGACTCATTGCTTCGCTACCGCAAGCCTGCCGAAGGATGCTCTCAACGTCTCTGTAGCAGACTGCTCAAATTTACCGCAAGGTTTTACACAAGCTCTTTGTGCCACCCTCCTCTCTATAACAAAATAGCAGACTACAACATACACATTATTCCGAAAACACGAATTTCACAACTTTTCGAATGTTACTCGGCACACTATTTCACGAAGTGGCACTATTTCACTGCCACTGACCACTGCACATGGAACCCTGTTCTGCGATCTGATGGTGTACCACAGAACTAATCTGGAAAAGTTTTGATAATATAATTAAGGTATAAGAATTCTTTTACGCTTTAGTTTATTTTTTCTGTTTTAATTGTTATACACTCTTGTTTATTATCCGTCGTGTTCTTAGTTATTTCTTGCAACGTTTTCTATATTATCTCAATCCTGTGGTTTCAATCATTCTGCTCGTTATAAGCACTACATCACCTGCATACCTTGCATTTGTGATAACCTTGCCATAGTTTCGATGCTTATTGTAAAAGCCATACAGCATATCTCTCATTCTAATCTAAGGATATATATTAAAACGGTACGAATAAAGGATGCAGCCCATGCAGATACCTTGTTCAAAGTAAAATTGGTTCATGGTTTGTTCGAAAGGCTACGCCTTGTTTGGCCTATGTTTTGCATAAGGTCTACTATGTAAGAAAAGAATTCTATTTTGATCATATTGATCCACATGACATCGTGTCTTAATGAAGGCTTTTGGTAATCAATGAAGCATAAACGGATGTCATTATTTTATTCGTGATTATGCCGAAAACCTAAGTGAATCTTTAACTGGTCGGGTAAAGTGGTTGGTGGCATTTCGTCCGTCTTTACGTTCTGAGTTCTAATTCCGTCGAGGATGACTTTGCGGTTGGTAAATTAAGTACCAGTGAAACACTGGGGTTAATATAATTGACTATCATCCTCACCCAAACTTCAGGTCTTATGCTTGAAGTAAAAAGGATTCTTTTTTATTCTAGGCACAAGGCCCGAAATTCTGGGAGGGGAGCGCCAGTCGATTAGATGAAATCCTAGCACGTAACTGGTACTTAATTTATCGACCCCGAAAGGATGAAAGGCAAAGTCGATTTCGGCGGAATTTGAACTCAAAACGAAATACCGAGAAGCATTTCGCTCGGCGTGCTTAAGATTCTGTCGGTAGTAAAAATGATTATTAAATTCATTATTCTTTTCAATGACCATTTTAAGTTTCAATATAAGATTTCTGGTTTCTCTCCTGAATTTAAAACTTGACCGTTCCGTTAATCTCTCTTCGCTTCTTTATTTTCTGATTTGAATAAAATTTTGCTAGAGTGGCTTATAACTGCAATAGTTTTATTGTTATTGTATTGATAGCTCACTCCTTTATGGGGGATGTGTACGAATATTGACTTAACACAATCTTTTGGTCAGCTTTTATTTATCCAGATTGAGGTATTGAGGTGAAAGTGTATTTGTGAAAGTATGCTGTCATACGATTATTTATTTCCTTATTACCCACAAGGGGCTATACATAGAGGGGAAAACAAGATAGGAAAGATAGATGGTCGTGGCGGAAGAGTACAGCAGGAATCGCCAACACACACTGCGGAGCCACGTGGAGCTAAGTTGTTTTTCGCTCAATAAACACGCGAGTCCGCTACCCTATCCACTAAGCCATTGCACCTCCACCTGTCATACGGTTATTGATACCTTCCTATTTGGCGGTGTTAATTACATTGTGTTTTCTTTCTTTCCAGAGTTCATTTGGAGTCTTTTTTCTTCGTTTCGTCAACGTTTCAAAATGGTTGGAAAACTGTAACTTATATTCGCTTGAAATTAATGAATAATTAAATCTAAGTAACGTTATCGTATTTTCTTTAAACTAGTTCGGAATTCAGTGATGTGGAGTTAGTGGTTCAAGTTACAGTCAGCTCCCAGTCTTGTCTTGGCAATTTTTGAGAACCGTTTTCGACTTTTGATATCACATCTATATAGTCTATTTGATTGCAGGTTATCTGATCTGGTGATGTCCAAGTGTAAACATGCTTCGTCTGGGGTTCGGAAAAAAATATTTCCAATTGTTGTCTGTCTTGATAGAGTTCAATAAGATCCTAACTCTTTCATTCTGTCCACTGAAACCGAACCTACCGATACAGTCTGGATTGCAAGCCTACTTTAGAATTAAAGTCTTCCATAGCCATCTTGATACCTCAACTTGGTATACTGTTAAGGGTTTTTTTGGAGACAACTGTAAGCTTTTCTTCATCATTTCCTATAATTGTTGGCGCGTAGCACTGTATCAAACTGATATCGTATTGTTTTCTTTTCAGCTAAATTTTAAGAACTCTGAGTTGGTACTGTAGCCTAAGTCTGCCTTTATAAATATTTTTTCCAGATAGAATTGTCTTTAGACTGTATCGTTAACCAATTTCTTTCAACTTTTCAGTAAATGTTATCATTTTCTAGTCCTGGGTTTTAAAACTTCCACGGCTGGTCCAATTCGCTTCGCATGTACTGAGAATGATTTTTTTTTGTTATTGCCCATTTCATTACACATAATATTTATCTTAACGATTCCCTTCAGTTTTCTCGTGTTCAAAGTTCCAACCATAAACTTTGATCAAAGTTGTTTTCTAGTTGCATTCTTATCATTACCAGCCTGGATATCCACTGTCTAATGCGATCTTTGATGACCCACGTGACAGGCGATTTGGTCTGAACTTTCAGTATAGTCAGTCGTATTATAGAGGGTGGGAATGAGAAAAGGTGCCAGCTAACTGGGCGGTGTTCTGTTAAATAGTTTTGAGATAAGAAATTCTGTACATTATTTACAATATTTATACAATGTGTCCTAACCTTGTTTGCTGTTAACACTACATTTCGGTTGATGCATTCTCCAACTTTCGTCAGATTTCCCGGAGGAATTTCGAATTTAGGTTCTCATCCCTGATGATATTGTTGTTGTTGTTGTTAGTAGTAGTAGTAGTAGTAGTAGTAGTAGTAGTATTGTTGTTGTTGCTGTTGATATATATCCGTCCAATGTAAAGTGTAAACTGGACGGTTAATTTCCGTCGTACCAATTACAGGTACGAATTACGCCAGTCACTGAGGGATATTTCTTCATCATCTTATGATATCCACTGCTCTGTTGCTAAAAACTTTAAAATAAATCTGGTGCATGGAGCTGGTAGGCTGATATCTGTACACAAGGAAAGCCTAGGGTGTAGTTTAACGTCATACCCCAGACTAAATCCGCAGTTCACTTCCTAAATATTAAATCGGCTGCAATTCTCAATTAACAATTCGTTGTCAATGTGCGAGAATAAACATTGGAACTATGGTCACAGCATTCTACCATTACTCTTAAGACAACAGCTGTAAGTAAGTCCAAATGAAATTTCCTTTGATAAATGTGTCTATTATGTCATAATTACTCCTGAACGATTTTTTTACTAAATGATATATTTGAGAAAAGGGTCACAGAATCATTGTTATTCTGTATCATTAGGAGCCATTTGATTTTGCAGCCGATTGGTTGACACAAATACACCTGAAACTGGTTATATATGAACAATGTCTAAATTTCTGGTAAAAGATTGTAACGAAAATTATTTTCTTTTCAAAAAGATTTTAAGCTATGATAATGGAATGGAAAGGGCAAAGATGATTGAAACGACACCGATACTTGACAGGTATATAATTTATCGGCTGTAGAAATACTTTGAACGTAATCTTGTCTGAGAGTCTGCTGTTTCTGCTGTCACACTACATTTATATATCTATATCTACAGGCACCAACGTTTGTTTCTCTTGAAACAACATGACTATTTCTCAATTATCTTTTTAACAGAAAAATTGCATAGAAAAAATATCGAGCTCGTAGTCCAGACTTTGGAATCAAAATATTTACAAAAGACATGAAGTTGTAGTAGTCTAGATGTAGTATGAAGAACAGAAACGTTGTCATTTATGTTTTGCATAAACGTCTTTTTCTCACTCTCTTTTATAAAATAACTCTTTAACTAGACTTAAAGTGGGAGCTGCGACCATCCTGGAGCACTTCCTTCATTGTCTCTTCACTTTTCTCTTCTTTAATTCTCCTTTTCTTTCTCCATTTTATACATTTTCTCACACTTGTCTAATCTTGGCAACCAACTATTTGACAGAGAAAGAGATCAGAACTGTTCTTTACCATGCCTGCAGTTCAGACCTTATTCCTGTCTCCCTTAGTTGTTTTCCCAAGCTGAAGGGGAGGATGTAAGGGGTCGTAAAAAAGGTCTTGATCATCTTAGCTTTAGAAAACGAAGTGACTGGCGCTCTACATCAAGAGCATTGGAGTTAGAGGATACTACTTTGAGGGAGATTATTAGAGTTCGGTGCTTCCTGGAAATTAATAAATGTCTCTCTCGGAAAAATCTCAGAGCTTCTGAAATGCGAAATGCCCCTTATATATTAGAATATTGGAATATTGTAGTTATTAAATCTCACCTTTGAAAAAAAAGTTTTCGAACGTGTAGGTAATGAGCAATAGTTTATCCTTTAATTGCTCCCTATTTTAATTTGTCAAACATTAGGTAGCGATCTGTCAGAATCGTTTTCACGCCGGAAGGCGCCGAGCTGGCAGAATCGTTAGCATGTCGAGAGAAATGCTAAGCAGTATTTCGTCTGTCGCTACGTTCTGAGTTCAAATTCCGCCGAGGTCGATGTAGCCTTTCATCATTTCGAGGTCTTTAAATTAAGTACCAGTTGCGTACTGGAGTCGATCCAACCGACTAACCAGGCTACCTTGTCTGTCCTTGTTTGTCCCTTCTATGTATAGCCCCTTGTAGGTAATAAAGAAATAAAAATTTTCAGCACGCCGGGTAAAATGCTCTACAGAATTTCGTCAGTCTACTTTCAGTGTTCAAATTCCACCGAGATCGACTTTTCCTTTTCGTCCTTTCGGGGCAAATAAAACAAATACCAGTTGCACACCAGGGTCGATGTAATCGACTTACTCACTGGCCAGAAATTTCTGGCCTTGTGAAAAAAATTGAAACCAATATTTCTAAACACACAACTATTCTAAATTAATCGGATTGTTAACTTTATACATGTGTTTCTTGCAACATAATGTAATCACATAAAGATTGGTTTAAGTTCCTTAGTTGAAGAAAAAAATAAATGTTTCTACTTGACTATCACCTGTTGGTTGCATTTGCTAGTCTTTTAAAACTATATTTCACTTGTTTCACTCATTTCATTGTGGCCAAACTAGAGCACCGCCCTGGACAATTCTTAGTCGAAAAAAATCTGCTCAGTAATTATTTTTAAATTGCTCATTCTGTTGTTCTCTTTCACCGAACTGCTAGATTATAGGGACACATCACACCAGTATCACTTGTCAAGCGGTGTTGTGGGGTGAACATAGGCACAAAGACATACACACAGACACACACAATACATAGGCACACATACACACTCACGCAAACACGCATATGACGGATTATACGACGGGTTTCTTTTAGGCTTCGTCTACCAAATCCACTCACAAGGTTTAGCTGACCCGAGGCACTTGCCCGAAGTGTCACGTATTTTATGCGAAATATTTTTGTATACGTGGTCTGGTCAATAACTATTCAGACTGCCATAGCAACGAAGCCAGATCCCTCAGAGTGAAGCTACTGGGCAAACATTAACCTTAAACTCTATTGTCCATGCATGCTAAGTTTTAACATTCTAAATCACTTCTGCTGTGTACAGCAGAGCTTGGAAGGAAGGTGGGTAGCGTGTGACAGTCGCATTGACCATGAGAGAGAAAGATGGGCAAAGAATCTGCATCAAATTTTGCCGAAAGATCGACAATAACTGCTCAGAGACATACGTAAATTTTTCAAAAAAGCTTAATTGTTCTTGACTCAAGCAAGGAATTTTTGTGTAACTGACACCCGAGTGTCTCTGTGGTCAGCTGAAAACAATTTTGGCACAAAACACCCAAATCTGCATTGATATAATGGACGAGACTAAACTGTAAATAATTTGCATATCCTCTGATAACTCTCGGATGGTGATTCGACGACTTCCCCGCAATGTTTTTCTCAGTTATATTGTTTGTGGGTATTTCAGAACGTTCGGCAATATCGACATATTTCTGCCATCTTGGAAATGTCTGAAACCCTCCTACACATGTAAGCGGCTCATACGCTCCTCTCCATACACTTTCTACAATTTTTCGTAGATCTCTGAACAAGTATTACCATAACAACGTTCTCTTTCGTGGTCAGTACTACAGTCTCACGCTACACACATCCCTTTCAAGTACTGCTGTAAACATTGGAAGTGAGTTAGAACGTCAAACCTCATTGCACATGCACAGCAGAGTTCAAAGTCAATATTTGCCACGTGGCTTCACTCTGCAGGCTTTAGCTTTGTTACTACAGCAAAAGTCCAAATACTTATTGATCAGGCTTCGTATGTGCAGAGAAATACATATTTTTTAGGGGGAGGGTGATTTTTTTTATCACAGTAAAATATCTTCCTCTCTTTTGAACATATGATCTCCCTGCTCTGTTACGATATTTTCTCTGAATTATGTAATCACTGTATCTTATATATTGCAATGTTTTTACGCCTAGTGACTTGACAATCTTGTATTAGAACCTTTTTTAGTATCAAAGACAAAATGCTGAGAATGATATTAATGTTGCTACTCATCAAAGAAATATCAAACTTATGTACAGAAATGAGAAAATACCATTGTTGAAAATTATGAAAATTATATACCGTTTTTTGATGAAAATTATATATCATATTTTACTTTTTGTTGTTCTTGTCACTCAATAACTTTTAACTTGCTGTTTTGTCAATGCTTTAATTTAATTGTATGATAGACAAAGGACTGAAACTTGATATTTAGATTCAAGAAAAGAAACATAGGATTAAAATTGTAATGAAGAAATGAAAACAATATATGTATAAGATTTCAAAGCAAGCAAAGTATTTTTCTGCAAATATTGAATGGAATCTGGTATTGGAATCGATAGAATAGTTCTCATGTCGGCTCGAGCAACTATTTTAGAAAAAAAGCTATCTTCTTGGTAAATATGAAATGGTGTTATGTAAGTAGGCATCACGTTCAATCAGCTTACGACTAACAGAAAATATTCACATGTGTAGTATATAGTAACTGTCTATATTTCCGAATAGGTTCTATTACATTCTGTTTATTTCATATCTTCTTGATTGTAAATCAGAAGATGGAAAGAAAATAATCGATAAATATCAAAATATAAGATTGATTAACATCATTTTCCAGTTATTCACTTTATAGAAAGTTTAATTTTCAAACCTCAAAGGGAAACAGATTACAAAGAAAGATACGAGTTTAACAGTATGAGAGAAAAGGCTATTTCTGTCTTCTGAGATTTATATTTGTAAATCTTTTTACCTTCTGGACTTAAAAATGTAAGCTTATTCCAAGAATAGATTGCTACTTACTTTCGTAAATAAGAATATATATATATATATATATACATATATATTTCATTTTTCCGTGAATTGTGAATGTAGTATTCTCTTATTACTAACGTTTGGTTTCCTTCATAAAATCAAAATTACTGAAAGGTGACTTTAACCGGGAAATATATTTTGATGTAACGGGAATCGTTGTAAAACCTCGACGGTGCAGGAAAACATTTAATTTTATTTGTATTGTAATGAATCTGAAGAAATCAATAAATTGTAGAGTTTTAAAAACATTGATATTTTGATACAGAATAACACAGGTACGTAACTGAGATGAATTGAGATTGCATTTGTAAATCACGTGATAATTTAAAAGGTATTTCTATAATAGGGCAAATTTTCTACTCTTTACTATCTTCAGATTGCGGCTATACAAGGCTCGACTCACAAATGAAAAATATCAATTTTTGAAATTCAGTAATTCCACTTTATGTGGTTAAGAAATGTCTAGCAAAAAGGCGGCGAGCTGGCAGAAACGT